>VZTL01049477.1:0-35549 GCA_013400535.1 Scopus umbretta | reverse complement strand
TATTTTTTTTTTCTTTTTTGGCATGGTTTCCTTAAGGAAACAAGGTTTGTGCAATCACGTGCTCCACGTGTTGTCTGTCTCCCCTAATTACCCTCCAACTCAGCAGTCAAATTCAACAGAGTGTGAGTGACAGCTGGAAATCTCAAAGTTATTAAATTCCTGGAGTTTTCATGAAAATAGGCATAGAGAGGAGAGGCCTTCCTCAGCTCAGCTGAGCCAGGCTGCAGTAGGAGCCTGGGTCTTGCATGGCTCCAGAGGATCCACATGGGAGAAAGAAAAAGCATAATAGCCCCGATGATGCAGGGAAAAGGCTGAATCAGAGGATGCATCTTGCCAGATATTGAAATCAGTCAACCTTCAGGTATTAGCCCCTGGAAAAGCAGCCTTCTGTAGTGCTGATTGGCGTGTTAACAACCTGTTTCCAAATAGGAAATGCAATTTCCATGGGAGATTCAGTTTTTCTCGGTGGAAGAATTAAAATATTCAGAAAAAAAATCAAACACACTTTTCCACTTTGGTTCAATACAGACCAACACATTTCAGGTGACTGAAAAAGACAACAAAGTTTGGCTCCAATTCAACTAACCCTTCAACCATGTCCCTGCTCCACTTTTTCCACTTGCCCTCAATTCCCTGGGCTGGAGATGGACTCCATGTGCCCCACGAGCCCACAAGGGACCACAGATGAGCAGCAGGACACAACACAAGCGTCCCCTTTTGCATCAGCTGGATGTTTCTCTTGAAATGCTGTATTTTAAAAAAATAGTTTTACTTTTCCGTTCCTTGACTTTCCCCCAGAATGAAAAGGCCCTACCAATCCCATTCGTCTGGGAGCCACCATGGAAAGTCCAGATGCACCTCCTGCAAGCAACCTCCTTTGGGCATGGGTCAGTCCCTGTGGCAGCCTGCTGCAGGCACCCCAGAGAGAGAGCTCAAGCTGGGATGGGGACACGGAGCAAAAGGAGAGCACGGGGCAGAGACAACAAAGCGAAGCCTCGGGCTTACTGCTGTGAAGAGTTTTGTGTTGAGGGTTTTCTTTGCATGCAGGCTATGAAGCACCCACTTAGAGATGTCTCAAGACCTACTTGTAAGACCAAATAAAAATACCTCTCCTGGTCCTGGATCAAGAGAGCTGGGAAGGAGGTTTCCAAAATTGGGTTCTCTCCCTGCCTGTGCAGAGGATGGGGTTGTGACACCACGGAGAAGCTGTTTGTAGGTCTCCATTCGCAGGCTACCAGATAGGCAGCCTCACCCTCCCTCATCCAGGGCATCTGCCTTCCCTGAGTTCCCAATCCCTGGTATAAATAGGACTCCTTCCTGGAAGCGTTGGGGCTGGTGGCATTACATGGCGTGGCATGGCAGCTGTCCCAGCCACATCCCCTCCCTCTGCTGCCCCATCGCTGGCTGGGCAGTACCCATGACCTTCACGGAGCCGTCCCCACGCAGCCAGCCTGTGCAAGCCAAAGCTACAGCAAGATGAAGTGACACTCATAAACGCCTTAGAAGGGAAATGTTAATGACCACTGAGTGGAGGGTGAGAAAAGCCCTTAATCGCATTAGCTCTGCTGCCACAGCTGATGAATGTCCACAAGCTGCAGAGCCCTGGCCAGCTATGGGCCATGTGAGCGGCTGGGGAGAGCTGGACCCCAGATCACTGCCCCCCCACTAGGAGTTCAAGGGAAAACATCGGTCAAACCCAAGCTGATCCCTTGCTTAACCTCAAAAAAAACATTTCCTGCGGGCTGACAGTGCCTATGCCATGTGGCTCTGGAATATATGGGTCTTACCGGGATGGGTTGCTCTCTTGCTCTACCTGAGCAGGAGCAGGAGGCATGCCAAGCATGCCTGCCCATGCCCCTGATGAGTTTATGCTTCAGTTGCATAACTAAGGCACACACCAGGTTTTTATTACTGGGAACTCAGTTCTGAGCTTGTGTAACTCTCTGATTTTTTTTTAATGCAGCTAGGAAATTACAATATAAAAATATATGTATGAAAATAATAATTTTCCTCAGCTAAACAGCCACAAGTGGTGCCTTTTGCACTGCCCTGCCTTTCGATCCCTGCATACACTTTGTACATGCACGTGTGCTGCTCCGCGACACACAGGGATATTTTTTACAGTGAGAACCTGCCGCTCCCCCTTGGGGGAAAATGTGGTTTAATTTTTAGTATAACCTTAAAAAGGAGACTAGTGAAGCATCTCTCCCATAAATTTTGAAGTGACATTTACTTCTCAGTGCATTATTGCCAGTGATGGACAAATCTCAAGTTTAAGGTTTTGGTTCAGAGGAACAGCCATCTTCTGCCAGCTCCGCCGGGATGAGGCAGCTGTTGCTCAGGCTCAGCTCAGGCACTGCCTGGAAGACCTCCAGCAGCTGAGCCTTCTTCTCCCTCCAAGACCACAGCCTAATGTGTGGCCCCCATGTGGCTTGGGCTCTGGGGACTCCTTTTGGCTTCTGGAGAACCCATCTCTAAGGAAGCCCCTACTCACCCCCACCCATGGGCCAGGTATCAGCAATAACATGGCAGAGCTTTCAACCCAATCTCATCAGCTCGGCTCATAAAAGCATCCCTAGCAGGCTCAGATCCCTGCCTATCCAGGCTGGGCTATAATGGAGTTTGCTTTAAGAGTGCAGTAGATCTTCCTGGTCACCAAATCCAGCTCCCTGCTACCTGTGAGCCTGCCAAGTTTCAATTTGAATACACATAAAAGATCTCAACAGCTGGGTGTTTAATTACAGGGACTAGAAATCAGGCTCCGCAGAGTCATATCAGGTTATTCCAGCTCCCTTGAGCTGGCTTTGGAGTGTGCCAGGACCGGCCTCCCCAGGGAGGCTGGTGTTTCCAGCTCTGCCCAAAAGCTCAAGGAAACACAAACCACGCCAAACCCCCAAAAGGCAGAGCTCAGAGGAGCCCGGCGGGGGGGGGGAGAGGTGCTTCACAGCACAGCCCTCTCCAAAACATGGGTGCAGGCGATTTACATCTCTGGGTGCAAGGGTGAAACAGTTATTTGTGCCTGGCCAGAGGAAAATGCAAAATGCCACTAAAATCCATGGCATTCACATGGATCTTACAAGAGACGGGGGACAGGAGATGCCATGAACATGCCTTGGAGCTGTTTTGCAAAGCCTGGCAGAGAATGGTTCAGCACTGTCTCCCGGTGCCGACAGGGAAATGGCAGAGGCCCCTGCTCCTCTGAGCCATGGGGCAGGACATGGCCAGCAGCCCGAGGCGCTGCAGGGCAGCATTTCCCTGGCATTCCCTGCCCATCCACAGCCTCTGCTGCCACCCCGATTTACTACCATGGGGCTGGACTACACCCGAGGAAACACTTCCAGTTCCTTGGCACCAATAAAAGATTGAAGGAGCAGAAAACGGAGGACTGTTAATGGATAGTTAAGTCTGATGTAATTTGTGGCACAGTTGTTTGCACCTAGGAAAAGACAGATGGCAAATTCGTTGGTGTCAGCCGTGCCGTGGCAGGTTCTTGATTGTTGCCCTGGCTGCTGGTACAGGGGGATCTGCAGAGACATTTCATTTGAGCTTTTAGGGAGCAGGTCCTTCAGAAACCGAACTCTGAGCCCTGAAAGGCCTGGGCACCTTCACAGCAATTGTTGCAGAGCATGGCAGAGCACTTCAAAATAGCTACACTTGGCTTTCCCCAAGATCTGGCAGTGGCTGGAGACTGGAAAAGCCTTTTCTCTGGGCAAATGAACCCTTCCCTCTGCCGAGGTGGCTCAGCATCCCCACAGCATCCTGTGCGCTCCCAAGGATAGCTCGCTCTGCCGTGCTCCGATCAGCGCCCGGGCTCCCTCCCAGCCAAGGGGACAGCAAACTCTGAGCGGAGCCACCGGCTGCTGCCCCAGCCGGGCTCCGGCAACAGGTCCTGCCCCATCCCAGCACCAGCAGCCACCAAGCTGCTTCAGCCAGACATAGGAGTGATCCTCACTCTTCCACCTCAGACAAACTCAAGCCAAAGGCATCTCTCGGAGTCGCCCAACATCACTATTCTCTGCTGTCAGACTCTCGAGGAGCGCTGCCTGCCACCCTCTCAACACACGCTTTGGCAACCCAAGCTGTTATTTCCCAGGCTGTTGAATCATTTCTCACACAGGCGTCACCACGCGCCCCCGACTCCCCACGTAACGTCTCAGCTGCTCCCTGGCTCCTCCCCAGCATCTCCACTCAACTGGGGGCACAAGCCAGTCTCTCTTGTGTTTTGGCAAAGCAGTGCCTACAAAGCCTTGGCTGTAGCCATGACTTAAAAAAGTAAGAGAATATGAATAGAATAAGGCAGCCTGGTGAAGTACGCGGCCTCAGCAAGGCTGAGCAACACCGACTGCCAGCACCCATCACCCATGGCACCAGGGTGAGTGGTGGCATCCCTGGGAGCACTTTACCCCACAGTAACGGCTTGCTCCAAGCACGGGGCCAAGCCAAGAGAGCAGTAATTCTTCCTCTGCATTCACCGAAACCTGCATCATACCCCACAGGCCCCCGGCGGAGTCAAAATAAGGATCAACATCAGGTCAGACATGTCTCCCGCTCACAGCCATGCACGCATCTGCCTCTCTCAAGAACTTGGAAATGCAGTCACAAGCACAGCCCCAAAAACCACCCTGAAGCATGCAGATGAGGAGGGAGGAAAACTCCGTGGTCGATCTGGCAGGCTACAAGGTCTGAGGACGAGGCTCAGAGATGCTCTGACTGAGCTTTCCATCCTCTCTTGCTCAGCTGCCCATGGCTGCTGGTGCCTGTTGGCCAGCAAGCCCATGGGGCTGTCGCAGGCACGTGTCAGAAGGAGACCCAGAGCACCCTTTCCCCCTCCCCAAAATGCCATGTTTGTCTGAAAGCCAGCTTACTGAGGGTATAAGGGAACCCATGTCCCTATGACTTCAGATTCAAAGTTTTAACAAAAGCAATTCACTGTTTTGTCTGGGTGAGCTGCTGGGAGTACCAGCAGCTCGATTTTTATTGATAAAAGCCTCTTTTCTATAAAAACATGGGACTGTTTGTCCCCATGACAGCAAAATGTGGGCAACACAGAGCCTCAGATCACAAAGTACATCTCTTTCCCTACGTTTCTGGTAGGCCACAAGGAAAAAAAACACATCTGACAACAGCTGCAGAGAGAGTCATTGTGAAACCCTCAGAGACCAGTGGGCAGAGCATGTTTCCAGTCTCTTCCACCAGCTCAGAGCCCACTGAAGCATACCATCAGCCTCCATACGGGGCATCTACAAGGTACTTTGCTTTGCTCTCTATTATTTTGCATCCCAAAGCCAAGCATCTGCTCACCGCCTTGTTGTCAGCAAGCCCCCGTGAGCTCCAGGAGACCAGCCCCAGCAGACCTCTTCCAAGGTGCTCCCATCGACTACAGGGGGACAGAGCAATCAGGGAGCAGACGACGAATGCACAACTTTCCCATCACGGAGGGACTGCTGGGACTTGCTGGAAGGCATCCAATTAGTTAACGAGCACTCCAGAGCTGAGTCTGGTCTGGAATCAGTAATTAATTGCCACAAGACAAGCGAGAGTGAATATATTGGAGGAACCCGCGTCTGTCCTAGGACCTAGGAAAAGAGGGTCTGCTCAGCCAAACTTGTATTGAAAGGGAGAGAAACAGTTGGCAATGAGCAAGCAGGATGATATGGATCCTGGAAAGATGTGCATCCCCTGTGCAATACCAGGAGCAAACACCACAACCGGCTCCCATCCCAAATGTCTTGTATCAGGAGCTGGCACAGCTGAGTGTCCCCAGCCCTGGAGCTGGTCCTCCGCATCGATAGCAGACCATTGCAGGCTGCACGTATGCTGTAGGCACACAGTCGATGAAAGCTTTGCTTCTGATGAGCAGCGCTGTACTAATTAAGTGAAAAGGACACGTCAGCCTGGCCAGGCACCTCCTGCTTCCACCGTCTGCAAACACTGTGGTTTTGGAAGTCCTGGAATAATTTCTTCATGTCCATTTTCCTCATTAGCCTCCTGCTCTGGGTTCCTGAGCATCCTCCAGTGCAGGAGGACACATCAGCTCTCGGGTCCAATGTGGCTCAGAAGAGCCGGGGAGTCAGCAGCAGCAGCAGCCCTCCTGGACACAAGCAACCACCTGCCAGGTTCTTCTGGTTGAAAATCAACAGCTGAGCTCTGGTAAGAAGACCACCACCTGAGGCATCCACTCCCTGCCCTTGTAGCTCCCCAGCACTGGCTGCCTCTCTGGAGCATGTCCCCACGCAGCAGGAGCTGCGGAGTGGCTCTGCATCCGGCCCCTGTGATAAATTAGCCAGAGATTCAGGCATTTTGCGCAGCTGCCTCATCCTCTGCTGGCATGACAATGTGATTAATTTTGGGTGCAGATGAAGCTCATTTATCAGAAGCACGTGATGGCCACGCGGGCTGCAGGGGCGTGCGGGGAGTCCCGGGGCGCAGGGGAAAGCGGGAGTGGAGGCAAAAGGCAGGAGGCAGGGAGGGAGAGCAAGGAGCCAAGCCTGGGGCGTCTCCCATGAAGGCTGTTTGCCACGTTGGCTGGTGATTAAGCACTCTGGAGGAGAAGAGCCTCGCGTGGGAAGAGAGCTTTTATCTCTGCTAACACACATGGCCGCGTCTGGGGAGAGATGTGCAACGGGAGGGGTGTAAGAGGATCGGGGAGAAGAAGCCATGAGCCGATTACTGTGCTTCAGGAGAGGCAATACTACCACCGCCGCCACTTCTCCCCTCACTGCCCCCTCCTCCAGGCTGTTTCCCTCCTTCCGCTTGTTTCTGGGGACCGGCAGGTCCAGTCCTGCATGCCCCCGCTTCACAGCCAGAGATGCTTGCTCCTCGCTGCTGGCCAGAGCTGCTCCTGGGGGAATTGCCTGGGAAGGCAGAGCTGTATGTTCACTTCCTGATGTAACATGGCCCTGACACAGAAAAATCAGCCAGTCGGTTCATCCATCCCTTGTCTGGAGTTTCTCCACGCGCTGGAGCAGTGCACAACATGGTGATGCTGCTTGCACGACACGGAGCAGCTCTCCCAAGGGCCGAGGCAGTCCAACGTGCTGGTGCAGAGCAGCCTGCAAGTGTTTCAGCAGTGGCCGATACAGCCCTTCTCTTAATTCCCACCGTGACATCGCATCCTGCACTGGCACATGCCCTGGGTCAGGGTCTGTCCCACCAGCGGTGTCAGCACTACTCCTCCCTGGCTCTCCTGGCTGGTGATGCCTTTTGATAGCAGACATCCCATTCGGAATGTCACCTGGTGTTAGGCACAAGCTGCCAGCTTGGGGCTGCATGTGTCCTCCATGGGAATTCCTGGCTCAAGCAATTGCGCGCGCACAGTGGACACAGTAGCTGGGGCAGTGGGGGCTCCCAGAGCAAACACGACTGGAGAGGCTGACACACAGAAGCCCATGTCACCCACCAGCCCACCATCCTGGCTGGGCAGGAAGGGCTCTCAATGGTGAGCAGCATCACGGAATGGACCTGAGCTGCACCTAGCTGAGGCTGCCAATGTCATGAGCAAAGCATCAATGGATCAGGAGCATCTGCAGAGTTTTGGAGTGAGGAATAGTTTTTGGTGTGAGCTGGTGCCATGCCAGATGCCCTCTGGTGAGAAGGATGCACAGGGAGGGCGTCAGGCCAGTCCCTTGGGCACCAGGATTTACAGCTGCCTGTGCCACCAGTGCCAGCTGGGGACAGGACAAGGCAGGTGACACACAGCTGGCACAGCAGCTTGCATCCCAATACTCCTGCACAGACAACAGCCTGGGAAGCTGTCAAACAACACAGCTGGGAAATCATGGGGATGGACTGGACAGAGGTGGGATGACCAGGGAACACCATGCATGGTCGGCAACGGCAAGAAGCAAACATCATTGCAGGCATTTTTTTGTCCCATACTGTGGTCAGGTACACCCTGGGCAGTGGTGTCCCCATCCTGGAGCAGCTCTGTCCCAGAACAAGGTCTCACTGGCAGCACTCAAAACCCCGAGACAACCATAACCCCCCTCCCTTTGACATTTTTAGGCTCCAAATAGTGAACCATTTTCTGCTAAAGAAAAGAAGAACCCTCAAGTGCAACGGGGCCACGCGAGCTGGGACAACAGCAACAAATCCTTGGGCACATGGCCAGTGTCAGAGTCTTCAGTGGGACTCAATTATCAACTCAATGGGTGGCGTCAAATAGAGAAGCTGCTTTTTTCATAAATACGTACTTTTTTAAAGAAAACACATCAAGAGGGCAAAGGCAAAGACAACACAATACGCAGCAGCCCCGCTGCTTGCATGACAGTCCTGCTAATTTATCCCAGCACAGAAGCAGGACCCTTTCTGCTGGGTTAAGCGTATCGTTAGAAAACCTGCGGGGACTACAGAAGTGTGAAAATGTCAAACACAGCGGTGTAGGGACTGCTGGGGGAAAACAGCAATGGGAAATGGGGAAATTTTATGCTTCTCCCTGCCGGGTGCTGGGGAGGGTTTCTTCCCAGGAGAAAACAAACAGGGTGACTGGTGGCAGAGTGAGGGGCCTGAGAGGAGCTCATCACTGGAAAGGTTACAGGTGATGAAACTAACTTGCAGCCTCTGACTTTCATGTTTCTTCCAGCTCCTAAATGCTCCTCTAAATGTGGCTCCTCTGCAAGGTCCCCAGGGAGGTATTGCTCCACTCCCACCCGTCACTTCACCTTTTCATCTTTCCAAAGGCCCCCCAAGTCCCACCCCAGAGCTGCTGTGGCGGCAGTGGCAGAGCCTTCCTGGATTTTATTGAAATCATCACACCAATTACTCATTTGAAGTTTTCAATTCCCATTCGTCAAGGTTTACCCAGGGAAGACTGAAGATGCCCACACAGTTTCCCTTCTCAGATTACGGAAAGGCAGCAATAAATGTATCTCAGACAATTTTCACATGGCAGGGAAATAATTGCACTAGCACATGGGCCTCTGTTCGTGCTGGGGTGAAATACACTGGGAGCTGGCTCCTCAGCAGAGGTGTGCTTGGGCTCTTACACCCGCCTGGGGAGCAGTGATGGTGTCTGGCCCCGGTGCTCCTCCAGCACCCCAGGATGCTTTAGCACAGGCATGCTCTCAGCGAGGAGAAAAAGCTATTGCACTTACCAGAGCTGAAATCTTGCAAGGATCTGCTGGTGAGGCAAGGAACCTGGAAAGGAGGAGAGATGCAGTTCAGTGGGTTGGCTGCTGATTGCAGCAGGCATTTTAAGAGCGTGACAGGGGAGTGTTGGCATTGCACCAGCCCCACATGGGTAGGACGGGGTATGTTCGCCCAGAGCAGCACTTAGCCCAGCCCCACAGGACAGAAAACCGCCCCACAAACCCCAGCCACCCCAAGCCACAGCCTTGCTGTGCAATAGAGTTTGACAGAGTCTTAGATAAGATGCCTACACATCCTACTTAATTAGCACCGGTTAATGTCCCGGACATCACCAGTTGGTCGGATATGGACCCTCCTGCCTGCGCTCTCAGCCACAGCATCCAGGTGCAAACAGGCTGCCCCTGCCGGCCAGGGTGTCCCAGCACCCAACGGGCTCCCACAAAGCAGCCTAATGGTGCCAAATTCTAAAAGCAAGAAAATGAACCTTCCCTGCCTGCGTCCCTCCCAGCCAGCACGCTCGGACAGGGCTGCGGCACTGCAAGCGGGAGGAAGGTTAAGTCCGTCTGCGTTGCAGCAGGGCCATCTAAATTCACCCGGCCACGCTTGCCAGCTTCTCTGGGCACTCGGCTGGTGCTGGCAGGGCTGCAAGCCGTGGCACACGATGGGAATTCGCTAAGGGATTAAGGAACCATTTGCCACTCCCGTGCTGGTATGAACACAGGCCTGCCCTGTCACCGCTCCCCTCTCCCAGTGCCTCATCAGCTCCTGGAGCACGCCAATGCAAATCTATGCTAAGGAGTCACAACAACACGCCTGGGAAACCATAAATATCTGTGAAAAATTTCCCCATAAATGCAAGGGAAGTGGAATTTACGGCGCTTTCTTTGGAGATTTCTCCAGGTGTTCCCTATTAAGCCATTGTCCTCATTTGCATAAGTATTCCTCAGATAATAGTCTTCTCCGCCATCAGTTATTGGCTCTGCAAACAGGAGCAGCACTGGGCACCGGGCATGCAAACACCCAGCCATAAAGATGAGGGACCAGCTCCTCAGTCACCAGCTCCTCGTGGGGAATGCTTTAAATGAGACACAAGCAGCAACAGGCTGCATCTGCTAGGGGCCACGGCAGGTCCTCAGGCAGTGCCAATGTCCACAGCCCCTTCTGCATGCAGGGGACCATGGTGGCTTCTTGGGGAGGGGGGGACAGGCTAGACCCAGAAGTGCATGTCGCCAAGGGGCATCCGGCAGCCCGGCGACCAGTGCCCAGCATTACCATGCTTCTTCAGAAAAAATAAATAATAAATTGAAAAACTGCCTCGCTGCTAGACCACACGTTCAGCAGATTTCACCCCAAGCAACTCCTGCAAGGCTGCCCAGGTTAATTGCCAGGAGAGCATGTTGTATTTCAGCTATGACATTTCTTTGCGTGTTTTAATGTATCCTTATAATGACTTCCATGTACTTCTGTGCAGATGGGTGGGAGACAGGAGAAAATGAATAATACGCTTCCTTCTAGCATGAAATTCTGAGCCTGTCCTCCGATGAGTGCAATTACCGTGTATATGACTCCTGTAATCTGGCTAATACTGTTAAGTATACTGGAGATTAAGGGATTTTGGGCTGGAAAGTCCATTTCGTCTATCCAGGCCTGTGCAAGGGAATATGAACAGGAAAAAAGTCCATGGAAGCCCCTGGATGGACCAAGGCCTGGCCTGCAGGTGACCATCCCACCATGTCCCCTTGCTGCTGAGGACCTCTTGCAAGTGGCTCTCAGCTCTGCATGGCAGGGGACATGGAGGAGGGTGACCACAGCTGCTGGGGCCAAAGCACCTGCAGCCACAGCCCCAGAGCTCGCCCCTCACCAGAGGCTCCCAAACCCAGCATGCCACCATCCGGGATGCTCCCGACCCTCTGCCAACCACCGCTGTCGTGTTCCCGGAGCACTGGAGCACCGAGCCCTCCTCGCTGTGGCGTGCCAGGGACACAGCGGCCATGGTGAAGAACTTAGGCGGTCACAGTGCTGCTGCTGAGAGTGCTTTCACTCATCATCATTTCACTCACTTCAAGAGCCATTATCTCCAAGCTGGAGAGTTAATAACCACACCAGATTTCTGCTTTGGCCAAGGCCATGGCCTCTGTCTGCCCTGTGGAGAGGAAAGCCACAATGTCAGCATGTCCACAGGGCCAGACTTTGCTGCCAGCCCCCAGCTCCACTGCATCCCAGCTCCCCGGTGGGAACTTGCCCTGGGGGTGCAGGCTGAGCTGGTGGGGGGGACAGCCTGCCCCAGTGCCTAGAAGCAGTGTACCAAACCACTGCTTTGCAGCTGTCATGCCCAAGGAAGCCTCAAAAGTAAATCCCCTATGGAATCAGCATCATTCCCTAGTTCAGCGCAGGCACAACCCAAGTCTGGACATCGCACCCGCGCAGAAAGGAAGCCACGGTGAGCTCTCTCCAGCTCCTCCAAGCTGACGCAATATAAAGCATAGCAGATACAGTGTTGTTCTGTGAGCATAGATGAGTGAAGCAGAGCAAGTAGATGGCTTTAAGTAGTAAAAGCTGCCCTTATATTATGAGCTCAGACACAGCCTTATATATCCCCAAGCAGCAGAGGAGCCATCTCCGCTTTGATCCAGGTTTGATTTAAAATGGAGCATCTCCCTCAACATCACCAGCAGGACAGCAGTGAAGTAACCTCATTTTCTTCTGCTTTGTCCCTCTTGCCACCCACTGTTTGCCAGAGGTCCCACAGCCACGTGCCAGAGCTGCAAACCCCATCTCCCTGTGCTCCAGAGGCTCGTGGCCATGATGTGCTGGGGCAGTCCCTGGCTCTGGTTGTGTTCTCCTCCCCGTGCAACCCCTGACACTGGTGGTGCCCGCCTGCCCTGCCCCGCACCGTGTGGGCCAGCCGTGGCAGGTGGGGATGCTCAGGAAGATGCTCCCTCCCCACGCTGGGGTGTGGAGGAGCCAGCACAGAACCAGGGAAATGAGAACCTGCCGGAGTGTAATGCCAATTCACCGCCCATTAACTCCCCGCAAATCCTCCGCTCCCTGGCCTTATCTTCCTCTGCCATGTCCCCTTGCTCCCCCTCCTCCTCCTCCCAGGCTAATGGGCTTTTTGGACGAGGAGACAACTGTATAGGTACCTTGGCTGTGCTTGGGAGCCCTTAAACGGTGCTGCAGCAGTGTCTGTGGGGAGGTCACCCCTGGCACCCCTCAGACACCCTCCTGGCACCCACGGGCGATGGGGCTGCCCCACACAGCAGAGCTCATTGCCAAATGCTCGCTTGCTCTTGCGGATTGAACGTCAGACTCGGAATGTTAACTTTTATGGCATAATATATCCAGCACCAACCCATGTTGTCAGGAGATACCCCAAAGCTATCAACACATCTGGATGCGAATGATTGTTTAAACACCCCACACGGTCCTGTGCGTATGGGATAGATTTACTGTCACTTCTTGTAAAATTAGGAGGGATAAAATCAAACAGCCGTGCAGCAATATCTGCTGGGCAATGGGGGAGCAACCACCAGTGCGGCTCAAGGGCTTTGGCTAAAAAGAGAGCTCTGGAATAAACACCAGCAAAGCTCACCATGAGGCATCTTTGCTTACAGTTCCTGCCTGAATAGCGAACTTGACTCGCGAGCCCTCCTGACCCACGGCAGACCAGCAGAGAGCCGGCTGGGTTTTGAATCAGCACTTTCTGAAATCAGCCAGATTTCAGTGGTCCTTCGCTGCAGTGCGGGCAGGGCAGAAGGGGCAGACAGCTCCTATGCCCGCAGGTGCTGCCCAGCGTGGGCAGATAAGCTGCCCTGGGAGGTTCCGTAAAGTTCCTCAGATCAACAACGGATGAAAACCACTGACAGTCGAGCATAGGGTGAGCCCTGGCCGCTCATCCCAGGCTGCCTTCCTGGCTGAGGTGGCTCGCTGCTCCGCTGGCTGCACAGGAATTCAGCAGCTGTCCGTGATGCAGAGGCAACAGCAACCCTGAAACTGCCTGAGAAACAACTCCTGCTAATTCAACGCCCCCTCGTTCCTCTAGCGAGACCCAAGTCATGCACTCCCCACCTTGTTCCCCCAGGAACTAAGTCCATGGGCTTGCAGCCCTGGCTTTTCAATGGAGAAAGTTCACTTCTTCAGCAGAGAGCACATATTTTACATGACAAATTGAACTCAGCCCAAACCTCAGTTTTCCATCAGAAACCGTTTGCCCAGGAAATTTATGTCTAGCCCTTTCCGTCAAGCGGCACAGCTTCCTCCATGAGGAAGGGTTTTGGAATAGTGGAGCATTCCTCAAGACAGCAGATAAATGTCGGACCAGAGTTACTGGCTGGAGGCTGAATCTAGACAAGCTCAGCCTAAAAATAAGGCATAATTGTTGGACAGTCACAAGTACTATTGCAGCCGCTAAGTTAGGAGCAAGAGGAATACTCTATCTTCAGCTATCTCGAGGGGAAGAGAGGCTGTTCCTCTAAAAGAGATGCTGTAAGGTTGCTCACAAGCAATGTCTAAGAGTTACAAGTGTCCCCATAGGAGCCTGGGGACACCAGCAGTGGCAGGGCTGGTTTCCACCAGCGCTGCGGAGGGGGACAGTGGAGCTGGGACAGGGTGCTCGGGGATGACATGGCCACCGTGGTCTCAGCTATGGCACCGACCTTCACCACCAGCCTTTGCTCCAGCTCAGCAGGTCACATCCATCTCCAGCAGCACTGAGGCTTGTGAGATGGGAGAGGAAAAGCATCTGCAAGCCCACCTAACCCACCTATGAGAGCTCATAGCATTGTAGCATCGTCCCCAGCTCGGTAACCATAACCCCTGCAGCATCTCCCAGCCCTTCTCAAACTCCCTTTAATTGTAGCTCCCACGTTTTATCTTTAAAAACCACAACAGGCAGGGTTAAAAAACAACATGACAACAATCCAAGGAAAAGAATACAACAGCCCTTGAAACCCCATCCTACATTTGAAAGGGAGGGATAGAGGCAAGGCAAGAAAGCCAGTATAAAGCCTCATTACCATCAGAAATCCTCTCTCCCTGTCCTTACCTCCCTGCTCATTTCCATATCACAGGGGACACAATACCTTTCTTCCCTTGAAAAACATCCCATTTTTGCAGAGACAGGCCCTGACTCCCAGCACCAGCTTATGGAGCTGGGGAACAAAAACTGGGCTCACACCTGCCCTGGCCGGTGGTGCCAGGGTGTGAGTCTCCGTGCCCTTATTGCCCTCTTGGGAGCAGTTTTCATCATTATTATTAGTCTACTTTATCTTTTTTTTTTTCCTTAGCTTCAAGATCCTTTAGTCAGTCAAATTATATTCAGAGTAGCAGAAGCGGCAGAAAAGAAAGCATTATAAGGGGTTCAGGAAGTTATTTTCATTTCAAGGAGCATGTAAGAAAGGTTGACAAGTCTTTATTCTGCTCTTACGGGATAATCTGTAGGTTCCCAGCTGATGGGGAGGGGAGGGAAATTAAAACCATCAGAAGAAATTACAGGAAGAAGTAAAACCCCTCTGCATAAATTGAAGTAATGTGCACATTGGCCGGCAGCTGAAGGCACCGGAGGGTGAAATGTCAGCGCGGGGAAGGAAAGGGACAGCGCAGGGTCTGGGAAGGACTGGGCAGAGGGTGCTGGGTGCAGGGCAGGAGGGTCACTCCGCCCCCTCTAGCTGGTCTTTTCTCCTCCTAGGTGGACCAGTCACATCTTTACAGAGCAAAGCATCACTGACACAGCAGGCGGAGCAGGGAGGGAAAGCAAAGCAGCTCAGCCATTGAGCAGCGTCTCCCATACTGCCCCAGGTCGCTGGATTCGTCCTGCTCCTGTCTGGCTGCTGTGATAACACCTACAAGAATCAAGTCAGGCACGGCAAAATTTTTCTGCAAGGACTTTAGGCTCTTGCATTTACATGCATAGTGTAGGGCCCTAGGAGCTCCCAGCAGCCGCCTGGCAAGCACCGAACGTGGAGTGGAACCAGGGTGCCAAGGAGGGGGCCAGGACCACGGGGCGCTGTGCAGAGGGGAGAGGAGAGGAGGAACAATCGACTACTCTCCACGCCACCAGCCCACGGTGATTAGAGGTGGATGCACTCAGTGCTGGATGGCGAAGGGATGCGGAGCCCGGCTGCAGGCAGGTGCAAGGCAGTGGGCTCCTGAGCGGCATGATGAAGCGCATGGAGGCATTTGCGCGGCAAGAAAGCCTTACTCCTGGCGGCACTGCTGAGGGCAGGGGAACAGGGTACCCCTCTTCCCAGCCAGGGCGCAGGGGTGCAAGCCAGCCCCCTCCCAACCAGGCAGGGTGGCTGGCCCCGTGCCTCTCCGGCTGTTCGGTGGCTGAGCTGCACAGTGCCGAGGCGGTGCTGTCACCAGTGATTGATGCCACGGTTCCGGAGGAAATAAATTCCCAGGCTTTCGCAGGAGGTGAACTGGGGGGTGTATCCATCTTAAAGATACTTAATGAATGTGCCACAGCCCGCGGAGTGGCAGCAGATACATCTCCGCAGCGAGCACTCCCCACGCTGTTCCTTGCAAGGTTCAGGCACAATTTAACAGCTTCTTATTGATTTTATTTATGCTCCCCAGGCCCTGGCAGTCTCTATATTGCCCCAGTCCAACAAGAACCCCATAGTCACGGCGGGGACTTGCACTTGCTTTTCCCTTCCTGCTCCTCATCCCTCACCCACCCTGGAAGGGGCAGTGCAAAATCACCTGCCCCAGGGCAACTCTGGGGACGAAACCTAGTGTTTGGCCAGAAAAGATGTCGTTTTGGACTCCTTTAAACGTATTAACGTTCATGTGGGCTTCAGCTGAGCTCTCAGGCCAAAAAAGAGGATGACACAGGGTTACTAGAGCAATGGTGAGCACCGGCACAGCACTGGGGCAAGTGCTGGTGCCACCGACACCGCCTCAGCACCAGGCTCTGGGTTGTATCTTTGGAACTCAAAGCAAAATAAAATAAGGACCTTATAAAAGACACCCTTGCAAGACAGACTTTGGAAAGCCTTAGCTTTTATGTAGCACAGCAGACCTTCATTTTCAAGGCAAGAAAAATGGCAATCAGCAGTTCTGGTGCGTGGCTTGGCTTTGTTTTTCCCTCTTTCCCTTAGGGGGAAAAAAAAAAATAAGAAAGAAAAGCAGCAAAGAACAGCAGAGACCCAGCTGACCTTTCTGGCTAAGAGACCTTGTCTGAATCACTGGATGGTAACAATGAATGAAATGCCAGTGCCCTGCCTTAAAAATACCAGCTTCCTCTTGGGGTGAAATGCCAGCTTTCGAACGTAAAAATGCCGCAAAGAAAATGTCACCCTCCCCAAGGTGTGAAATGCCAGCCTGCTGCAAGCGCCTGGGCTTACCCACGGGGAGACGGGCAGGCTAATGCCTGCTGCCAGGTCCCCAGTCTTGTCCCATCAGGGGTCTTCTGCAAAGCTCACCAAAGACAACGGCGTGAAGGGGACAGGTCTTCATTGTAGCACAGCCAGAGCATCAGTCCTCCAGCGTTTTCAGCATCACAACAGTGAGCGGCTCAGAAAAGCTGCCTTTGGGATTTGGGGGGGTTTTTCCTTCCCTTTTCCAGTGGCTACGAGATTTGTCAGTGTGGCCAGTGAACCAAACAAATCACATTTAAAGATTGGTTTGGATCAAGTCAAAACAGTTATTTCCAGTTTTCCCAGCTAAATGGAAAAACAATTGAGCATAAGAAGATTTTGCCATCTAAAGAGTTTATCACAACCTGAACTCCTAGTTCTCAGTGAGCACTGTTAGTGCTGGGTTTAATCCTATTTATTAAACACAGGAAATCATCCAACATACTGTCCTTGTGTGAAGAAACGCTTCCCGTGAAGCTGGCGAAACTTGCAACATCTCCCCTACCCTTCTCAGGGCCAAGGTGCATAATAGTTTGGCTTAATCCAAAGCCGTGTTTTTCAGCAGCTCATGCTTCCTTTTCTCCCCGCTCAGCAGCCTCCTGCCCTGGCCTCCCTGGTACCAAAGCCCTGAGACCAGCCCTGTGCCAGGTCAGGGCAGCAAAGCAGGAGGGACAACTCCCCCACACGGGGACCAGTAGCACCCCAGGACCATCACTGGGAGCTGTAAGGCTGTGTAAATGTAACCAAGCCTTTCTACCTGATAAAATTATGTTGGGAAATGAATGAACTTGCTTTTTGCCGTGTGGAATTGGAGCTGTTCTCTTTCCCCACACCCACACCTTTTTTTTCCCCCCCGTAAATGTGTGAAATAATTTTACCACTCTTTTTTTTCTTTCGGTTACTCCTCCTCCCCTCAGATCTCGCCCATCCTGGCATTTGAAAATAGCTTCTGAAAGGAGGAGGAAGGGGGGGAAATAAAAGGAAATGTGTGGGGATGAAAGATGGAAGGGGAGAAAAGGGAAAAAGAAGAAGAGTGAAAATAAATGTTTTGCAAAGCAAATCGGGAATGGCTGATTGCTGTGACTCCAGCACCCATTCTGGGAAAGGTCTACTAATGTGGCAAGTTTTGGAAGGCTCTTTGCATCCTGTCATTTGTTAGGCAACACATAGGTAGAAAGTGGCACGAGCATGCCTGCCTACACCTGCCTGTACCCTTGTGTGCAGGCAGCCATCTCCAGCCGGGCGCTGGGCCACAGCAAGGCAACGCTACCTTCCAGGGAACCCAAATACCATTTATGATGAGGGCTGGTTCAGAACCCTCTGACTAAATGGGTTTTACTCCTTGCACGACACTTGTGCTTGCGTGACGCTTGTGGCTGGATCTGAAATGACTGGAAAAAACATGTTGGCTTTGATAACCTTCTGTCGGAGCAAAGGCACGGCTGCATCCCCGGGTTGTAGCTCTGCCCGGCAGCTGCCGAGACCCACAGGACCCGGCTGGCACAGCAAGGGGAAGGGTCTCAGCCACCTTCAGCACTTGGCTCTGGCTCAGAGGGAGCTGGGGTTTGAAGGGCTTCTTTCACCAGCCAGCACCAGGCGGTAATGAGGCTGCTCCTGGCTTGCCAGCAAATGCAAGCCATTAGTGCTGGAGGGAGTGCCGAGTGGTGGTTTCGTGCCTGACCCCTCTCCCTGCCTTGCGAGCCGGAGGGGATCTCCGCAGGAAGTGGTTTTAATGCATCAGCCTCCATGTGCATCATGTCCAGGGCTTTCCCCCAAGCACTTCTCTGTAATGGATTTAATCCTTGACCAGGAGTGACGCTGCCCTCCCAGACGTCCCTGAGGAATCGGACTCCCAGTTCCTCCCCAGCTTTCCCGCCAGGGAAACGTGGCCAGGGGGCTGGCAGCCCCAGCAGCATCACACCCCTAATACCCTAATGCAGTATGGTTCATCTGCAAACTCCCTCTTGGCCTTGGCAGCAGTGGGGCTGCCAGCACAGGAGGAGGGATGCTTACTGCCAGGGGAGACAGTGGGGTCAATCTTTGCCTCCTGCATCCTGGGCGAGGGGGTGCAGAGATACCCCCTCTCCCCAGCACTCGCACTCACCAGCCAGATTTAAGGCCTCTGGCCACAAGGCTGTGTGCCTATGCCCCAGCTCTTTGCCCTTTCCTGAGGTCTCTTCTGTCATTCCTGTTTCTGTTGGTAATCACCTGGGCATCCCTCATCTCCTTTTGATATCTCCTCTCTCCCTGCATGGAACCTTCCACCTCCTTCCTGCTCCTGACCTTTGGGCAGCTTCTCTGGGGCTGAAGAGATGATTTCCAGCTCTTTTCTTTAAAAACCCCAACAACCTAATTCATTGCAAAACCACCACTTCATGTCTGACATGGAAGGGACTTGGGGATTTATGTTAACAGCAGCACAGAGGGGAATCCGCGGCTGGAGCAGCAGCAGGAGGGCTGGCAGTGGTAGGCATTGCTAGCATGACTGCTGTTGGAGCCCTGGCGAGCAATCCCCCAAGGAGCACATCTCCACAGGAATACATGGATCCAGTGCCAAGTCCAAAGGATGCCTCCCACCCTGATCAGGAACACGGCAAGCCACTCCTCACCTTGCAAGCAGCAGGAGCCAAGAGGGGAACCACATCTCATCCTGTGCCACCAGCCCCTGAAAGCACCGGGAAAGCCAGGCAGGGCTGAGCCTCACTGCAGCGGCAGTGCTGGGGAGAGTCTGGCTGCTTTGGGCCGGGTTCAGGCCAAACAAGAGCTTCCCCATGTCCCCCAAGAAGTGAAGGCAAGGGGTCCCTGCCACCGCATGCAGCTCCCTTGGGAGCTTGGGAGGGATCAGTCGACTAAGCCCAACAGGCAGTGATGCCCCAGCCCAACACACAGCGAAAGGTGCCTGCAGGAGCCAAGCAGGACCGTCTTCAGAATGCAGTGGGCTACCAAACATTTCTCTGGCTGAACACCAGAGTCCAGCCATCCGCTCCTTTCCTCGGGAGATGCCACCCTGCAACGCTCCCTCTTCCCACCCTCCCACAGGGACACTCACTTTTTCCAGCTCAGCTGAGGAACAAACAAGTCATCACCCACTCCAAGTAGGTGGGTTGGCAACGGCCAAGGAAAAGATGCTTTATGTTTGGCAACAGTCCATGGAGCTAACTCAGCAAAGCCAGATGATAGGCAGCGAAGCCACCCTTTCCAATAATAGCACTGCGCAGCATGCAGATCACTCTTGCTCAAGAGATCTCCAAGGGCTTAGTGCGAACTTCATAATACCCCTGTTTCCAGCACACAGGAACGCTGCTTGCAAAGCTAATCATTTTCTAGTGCATCTTCATTAGCCTTTAAACACTCTGCTTCTGGCCTCCTGCATCTCCACAGCTGCTGGAGGCCCCGGGCCAGATCCTGCTTTCATGCACAGAGGTGTAAATGTGTTTATCCGCAGCTGAAAGCACAGTTCTGCATGTTACACTGCTGTCCAAGCATGCTCTTGGACATTCAGTGGTGCATTGCTCCCTTCGCCTCCAAGGTGACAACGAGCCTGCAAGACTCCCAGCCCACCTCACCGATGTAACCTGGGTCTGACGCAGTTCCTCCTCCACAAACCCACTTCTTAGCTCCAGCAACCTGTAGAGGTCTGTAGCTCTCAAGGTCTGCAGAAATCCCTTCTCTCACATGAGATATTTCAACTACCAAGCCTTGAAATAAGACACTGCACCTTTCCCCTGCACCTCCCTTCATGCCACAAACCAAGAAGCAAATGCTCTGAAATACGCCTTAATCCTCGCTTGCAGAAGAGTCTCTTTCCAAAGTAGCAAAATTATTTTATTATAGAAAAAGTCCAACCAGGGACCATGCTGAAAGCCCTTCCCAAGCCGTGTGCAAATAACTACATGTTAACAGCCAGCAAACCCCGCTCGCTGGCAGGCAGAAGAGCAGGGCAGAGCAATGCGGGCTTCAGCTGGAAGCATCAGCTCTGCCCAAGGCATGGTCAGCACCGGCTTCTCCATGTGCCTGGAGCCCCAGCATCCTCCCCTCTGCTCCCCAGCACCTTGTAGTGGGGTCCCTTCATGTTTTACCGTGCTCTGGAGCCATTTGCAGGGGCAGCTCTCCCCCAGCCTGGCCCTGGGAGCCCACGCTCCTCTGCACCCGTGTGGGAGCGTCAAAAACCTCCCCAGGTTTCAACAGAGTCCCACAAGTGTGTTCGCTTGGCTGAACGGGCTTTTTCCCCAGAAAGCAAGTTCTGATGGATATTTTCCAGCCAGCTGGAAAGGAGCACAGTGTCTGTCTGCATTTGCACTGCTCAGGTGTTCCCCAGGGGTCTGGATCAGACCCGGCATAAGCGGAAACCAGCATCTACCCTGACTGGGATGTGACCAGCTGCAAAGCTGGCAGTTAAGCCTTACAAAGCCATGCCAAGGAAGACGTGGGGTTTCCATACTCCGTAGCTCCTAGCACAGGAACCGCCTTGATGCGTCTCTCATGTAGGATGTAACACGGCAGGGAGGCACGACGGCCCCGGGCGAGCCCAGCTCTCTCACTGCCACTAGGGCTGGATGTGGGGCTGATTAGAGGGATTAAAAACCAGCTCAGCAGCTGGCGGCAGGAGGGATGTGCTGGCAGGGTCCAGGCTCGCCAGCCTGTGGGATGCCACAGGGAGATCTTGAAAGGAAAGGAAGATCTGAGCGGGCGCATCACCGCCGAGCTCCCTCTCTAACGAGGGACAGGAGCAACCCGCGGTTAGCAAAGCGCTCCCAGATGAAAGCAGCTCCATCCCCGGGATCTTGTTATTATTTCACAGATGCTTTTCACATACCTTTTCTTTACTGTTATTTTCCTAAGGTCTCTCTTTGTGCTAGATAAACGGTGCCTCAGTGGCTGCAGGCAGCAGCAGGAGTGAAGGCAAGGCAACTCCTGGGGGCTGCAGCCCCGGCTGCCTGGCAGGGCCAGATGCTGCCTGAACACATGTACTCCACCTCTGGTGATGCTCAAATGTACCAAGTAGCAGGGTCTGGCAGCAAATGCCCTGCACAGGACCTCAGCCCATCTCCCCAACCCCTTCCACTCCCTGTCAGCAGGACAGGTTTCGCAATGGCTGGCTTCTCTCAGAATTGCTAAGAAATCCCAGCACGAAAAGCACCAGCAAAGAGTGAACTGTCGTGATGCAGCCTTTCCCTCTGCCTCTGGGCATGATGGCCATAAGACAATTTGAAATCCAGGCTGAGGAGATCTTGCCCATGCTGGGCAAGATCCCTTGCCCCAAATGTGGCAGGGAAAAAAAAAATTCTCCCTCCTTGAAAAGCTAAAGCTGTTAAATGGCAGCCAGCCATGGCTTTTTCTTTCTTTGCAAAGCAGCCCTGCCTGGGACAGCCTCAGCCAGGGTCACAGGGCAAAGGGACCGTACAGGGATGGGTTGACCTCCTGCTGTGAACCAGGGCACCCAGCTCAGCCCTTGGCCTGTCCCAAACCCCAACTAAGCTTTTGCGGGGTTAGCACAACAGCAGGGCGACAAGGGAAGGCAGCAAGGGGGAAAGGGAAAGGATTAAAAATAGATTCCAGTTTTGTTTCAACTATTGTAAGATAAAAGGTTCTGCAGCAACCATTGCTGAACTAAAAAGCACGCCTGCGTCTCGGGCCACGAGGCAGCTGAACAGCAGATGTATTTTTCATTAAAAGACTCGTTAATATTGCAGGTTCCTGCTGCGGACCTGCTTTCCTGGCTCTGGCTGATTGCCAGAGAGCCACTTCTTCCCCCTCCCAAAGCCCAGCAGAGAGGGGCTTTGCTTCCCCAGCCCTGAGCATCCCCTTCTGCACACTGTGTCCCTGCCTTGGTGACCCAAGAAGCATCTCCATCCCCCATCGGCATCCTCCCACACGCCCTCGGCGCTGCTATCGGCAGGTAGCAAGAATGCCACGAGTCCAGCGCGGTCGCTCCAGACAGGGCAAGCAATGTCGTGCCATCAACCTGGCGAGCAAAGGTAAATAAGAAAAAAAGTATCTGGCATTTAAAAAAAGGAAAGGTGAGAGTGCTGCCAACTTCACAAGCCCAACGGCTGGTAGTAAAGGGAACTCATTTCCCCCTAATGAGAGATGACTACACTTCGTTAACTCAAACTTTCTCATTAATCACCTTTGCATCGCCTCTGTCTGCCTCATCGCTGTCAAGCCATGATAACATATGAAGAACATTCATTTATCCCCCAACCTCCCACTCAGTAAAGATATATGGTGTTGAGGAAATGGATTTACCCCAACACCCGACTCCCAGCACAATAAAGCTAATTTAGATGTGCCGTTGAGCCAAACCCTTCGTTTTCCTCTCTCGTCCTTTTGTTTTATTTTAAAGCCAGCAGGTGCTAGGATCTGCAATTAGAAGCGACAGGCAGCTGCAGGCAGAACATCGCAGGTTCAGGTGAAGGCTTGCCCCCTCCTGCCTGCTCCTCTGCCCACGATGCCCAGCCAGAGCTGCTCCCCTTGGGTATCTACCCCAGGTGCTGGCACCCGGGGGGGCTGCACCAGAGCACCCGCCCCCACCAGCGCCTACTCCCAGCATTTTGGGGCTCCAAAAAGTGGCACAGGAGCCACTGACACACAGAGGCATCTCGGCAGCAGGGTCTCAACAGAGGCAATAGCCTCTCTCTGTCCCCCCGTGTTGGCTTTGCCGTCCCTCGTGTTTCTCAAACATGCTGTCTTTTATCGAAATCGTATGCAAAACGCTGCCTCTGCCTCCCACGCAGATGTTGATTTTGCAGCAGGGCTCTGTTTGTTCGAGATTTGCTCTTGCAAGGAGGGGAGGAGGGAGTGGCAGGCAGCTCTGCAAAGGGGTACATGGCTGGATCCTGCCATTTTTAAAAAAGTAAATAATCGGAATTAATTAATTCTTAATTAATTAACATGGACTTCAATGCTGAGAGACACAGAATGCAGATGAGAAGAAAAAAAGGCAAAAATCCCTGCTTGTTGGACATGTTTCTTCTGGTAGGAAGGCTTTTCAGGAGATTAAAAAAATCACGTTCAGATGATTTTGGAAGAAGGCAGCGAGAAGCTGGCAGAGCTGGCTGGAGCCCGGCAGGGCAGCCCGAGCGGTGCCATCCCCTGTGGGTGCTGCGGTGGGTGCAGCCTCCAGCCTGCCCACACTTGGTCCGCCAGCCCAGCCTGTCCATCACGGGAGGGGCATTGCCTGCGATCAAAGGCGTGGTGCTGGAGCGAGTCGCCCGCAAAAGTCCCCAGGGCTTGCCAGCTTGCTGGGAGAGGAAATATCAAACCTGTCTGGAAATCAAACAGCAGAATTGGAACAGAGGGAAGAAAAGAAAGAAATGACGGGAAAATGAAACCTAAGCTGACACGCTTTGTAATTGAAAACATCCAATACGGAGAATCATCACCCCCCGCGCGGGTCCTCGGGGGACAACACACTTTCTCATCACTCCTCGAGGCTGCAGCAGTGTGCGGTGGAAATCCAAAGCTACTCCGACCCCGGAGCAGCTTCCCCAGCCACTGCCAGCCATCAGAGAAGGTCTGAGACAATGATGGCCACTGCTCTTCAGCTGCAGGTTTCTGGCAACAAGCTCCAAGGCGTGCAGATGCAGCGTGCGGAATTAAAAAGTCTGTTTGCTGGGGATGTGAAGGACATTGAGCTCCTGCCGGGAGGAGCGGTGCAGTCAGCCCCTGGGCTTTCCCACCAGCAGCAGTGGCAAGGTGAACAACAACTTGCATAAGAGGAGCCCCACTGCTAGAAGAAATCTTCCCTGCAGGTACCAAAAAAGCCCCAATGGAGCCCAAACCTCATGTTTCAGCCTTATGACACCATCCCCTCCAGCGCTCTGGAGCCCCAGTGTGCTTCGTCACCTGGCTGGTGGTGACAAGCAAAGACCCAGGAAACCTCACAGTTAGCCTGGAGCAGCCACCAACTACACACAGATGAAAAACAGACCAAAAAAACCGGAGGGTGCAGATTTCATGGCTCGCTAATACCTCATTTGAAAGCATTATATTATCCTGAACATTAATGGAAACCATGTAAAAAAAAAATAATAACAGGTATTGAAATTGGAAACGGGATGCCGTTTCTCTGCTCATCATCGCGGTGATCTCTTGCTGATATCCAAGTCGAAGCCATACTTTAAAAATATTCACATGCGCATGTCAGGTGCTGTGGAAGCAGGACCTCCAGCAATTCGCATTTCCATCAATTAAAAATCCATACAGAAATCGGGAATCACAGGTAGCCGAAAGCATTTGCAGTCTGGCTGGAAAGGCCAAGGCAGGTGGAAACAGAAAGTGAGGAAAGAAGCGACCAGGCGCAGGATGGATGCTCACATCCCCAGAGGCCACCCCACCCCAGTCTAACCAGTATGGGGCAGAGTCCTCCAGAGCAGACCAATGTGGCATACCTGGAGGACACAGGGCATAAACAGGGACCTCCCGAAGGCTTCCCAAGCCCACGAAGGAAAAGGATGGGAGCTCTTACGTATGACATGGGATTTTCCACCCTGACCCACCAGCAATGCACACCCAGAGGGTTCACTGCTGGGCTGGACCCAAGTGCACGAAGCTGGCTGTAAGGGAGGGGTTCACAGCTGTTGTCCCCAAGCCATTGCCATGGCTCCATTTCCATGTGCCCACAGCCACCGCTGTTGCGTGGGCAAGGATGGAGGACTCACTGCAGGCACCCGCGGGAGCTGGCGCCTCGTCCTCCCTACCCAGCTCCGTCCCAGGCAAGACAGTGGAATTAAGTGCAAGTTATAATTAAGACTGGATGTTTGAAGAGAAACATAATCTCCGTTCCGTGGGATTCGCCGGCACAACAGTAATTAACGTCTCATTAACATTCGCCTAATTAAGCAGTTTATGAAAGTGGATAGATTTGCATACTGCTCCACTTCAGCTTCAGTGCATCCAGCTATATCTAAGCACCAGAGTTAACCCTTCCAGGACACTCCCAGCCCTCCTCAAGACTCCGCAGCTTCTCCCCATGAGGCCACGACTGCCGCAGCTGCACATCTCACTGCATGGTGCTACCCAAACCCAGATAAAACATCTCCTCTCCATCGCCTCTTTTCCAGACAAACCCATCCGAAGCCCTTCAAACATTGGTCATCTATTTTTAAAGCCCTCAGCTGGTTGCAATGCTTTCCCCCGATTTCTCAACATGTTCACCAGAGAAGCAAAAAAGACTTGCAAGAGTTTCTGAAGACTGGGAGAAATGTCTCCTAAAACATTTCATGCTATACTCATTTCCAAATGTTCTTTAATGTTTAAAAACAACTTCAAGATTAAAAAGATGTTCCAAATTCCAAACACCAGCTTAAAAGGCCGGATGCAAGAAGATGTCTCAGCAGTTTCCAATAAAGTTTTTACGCAGGGACTATGCCCCCTCTCTTTTACAGTCTTCCCCTCGTTGGGAGGAAAGGAAAACCAGCAAGAGCAGTGACAACCCCCAGGCCCCCAGCTGATGTCCCGACCCTCTTGGGGATGGCAGGGACCAGGACCACCTTTCCTGGGCGGATCCTGGAGCAGTGAGGGATGCATAACACAGCCCATCTAATAAGACACATCCCACATGCAGCCCCTTAGCAATAAGTCACTTGAAGTGCTGGACATAACATTTTCTGCTGTTAATACCGGCTTTCTCTTTTGGTGTTGGATTAGTAAAGCTGCTGCATCCATCATGCGCTTAGAAAGACCATGTGCAGACTTGCCTCCCCTCCCCACCAGCTCCTGGTGGCGGGGAGGGGGGGGGAAACAAGCTCTCTAGTTAGTGGTTAATGCTTGGAGTCAAGATGCAACTTTGCAGCAAATACAGTGGGGGAGAAAAATTCATGACACAGCCTTTCATTGAAAATCAATAAAGCCCAGACCTGCCTGTGATATACACACTCAATTTACTCCCTGCCTGGCTTGCTGCATCTTCACCACCGGCCCTCTTGGATCAGTCCAGGTCCCCGCTGGAGGACGCAGTGCCCCTGCCCACCTCTCCCCTCTGGGTCACAGCGCCGATGCCACCAGAGCCATGTTAGCATGGGATTGTCACCTCCCTGAGACTGGCAGTAGTGGGCTGTTGGCCCCGTGCCCCTGGCTGCAGCAAGCCATGCTCCCATGGCTGCGATCCAGCACCCACAACATCCCTCCCCACAGCGTGGCCAGGAGCAGGAGGCCAGCCATGCCATCGCATGGCAAAGGCAATTTCAAAGTTTTCTTCCATCTCACAACAGGTGCCCACAGCTATAGCAAAGTGCCATGCTGGGCTCCGCTGGGGAAATGCTCCTAATTTGCACTTGAAACACCTCTGTCTTGAAAGGACATCTTCATTTTCCCCTCACCCCAGCAGCCACAAAACCCTCCTGGAAGTGGTGATGGACTGAGCCATTCTCCTGAGCCAAGCTGGGGCATCCTCCAGCCCCGCCTGAGCCTGACGCATGGAAACCTATCACTTGTCCTGTCCTGCCCCCCTTCCCCTCCGAGAGGGGTTTTGAGAGCCCCCTTGAGGCACCCGAAACCGCTGCAGATTTAGGTGTGAAACTCTGCCTTTAACCCTCTTTTTCCTTCCCCCCACCCCCAAATCTCCCTGCTGATGCAGAAAGCGCTCCCAGAAAGGGGGGACTGGCCCAGCTAATAGGGGACTCCAAAATGCTGGGGAGCCAGAGGAGTGGCTGCTCCCTCACGATGCTGGAGTTGCATCCCTTGGGTATCTCTCCTGCAGCCAAATAGGCGCCAATGCCAGGGTGAGGGGCTGACGCCACACCAGCCCTGCAGTGGCTGCCTTTGGTGGGGAGCAGGCTGCCCCCGGCTGTGAGCAGAGCACCCCGGGGGGGTCTGGGGAGAGGTGGGTGCCTGGCTAGGCCAGGGGGAAGCAGGTGGTGGTCTGGGGGCTTTGCCTTTGCGTCAGGCTCTGCAGCACAGCCTGACCTACTTTCTCCAGTGGCACAGCCATGCCAGCCGCAGCAGTGGCACAGCGTTTCTTGTCCCCTCTAACATGTACAGATGTCTTCTTATAAACCAACAGTGAGATCATGGTGGGGCTGGACAGGGCGCCCTCCCTGCCACCTGGCAGCATTGGCTGCCCCTCCCTTGCCTCCGGCTTGCCGCCTTTGAATGGGCACCCTCCTTTCCCTACCCTTCCCCGAAAAATTCACGGCACATCTCAGCCAAGAGGAGGATTTATCGATCGTCTTATCTGTGTCTAATCCCAGCCAGAGTGCCGCGATAAACGAAGCTGGCCAAATAAACTGCCTTACTGCAAGGTCTCTGTTGAAAGCAGCTGGCTACTAGTGAGGTGCAAAGGGGGAGCAGCCCCCAGGGACCCCAGACCCACCTGCGCAGGGAAGAGCAGCTCATGATGAAAAAGCCATTGAAGTGAGGATTAACACATCGTGCTGCGAACACCCATCCGAAGCTGAGGGCAGAGGTGGCAGGACAAACCAAACCCAAAGCACTCCACCTATGGTGGTAAGCAGTTTAAACACTGTTCCTCTGCAGTTCAGGGAGCCCTAATTCCAGGCATGACCTGAATCTCTTTAAGGCGGGGGGCGGGGGGNGGAGGGGTAGGGGGGGGGGGGGGTCGGGGGGGGGGGGGGGGGGGGGGGGGGGCAGGCAGGCAAGGAGAGGGGAGAACCAGAAATGCCGGGGATGCTAATTTGTCCCTGTTCCCTCTCTGCAGAACAGCATCTGGGAGAAAAAGCACCTGCTACAGAGAAGGGACCCCCAAGGAGCAGAGATTCAATGCTGTGTGCTCGCAGAAATCCCTCTCTGTTACCCAGCCCAGACTGAAAATGCTCAACACAAGAGCAGGCAGATGCTGCCATCTTCGCAAGAAGAGCCCAGGACGTAGCAGGCAGAGCACCAAGCCACCTCCTTGGCACCAACAAGAAAGCAAAGTGTGCTCCAGCCCACCACGATGTGAGAAGGGAGCAGGGGAGACACAAACGAGCTCAGCCCAAACGCGGCATGGCTGTATCCAGGTCAGCCAGCGAGGCTGCTGGGAAGAGCGGACTTGGGCTATAAAAAGCACAGGCGAGATGCTGGGAGCATCCTAGAATGGTGAGGAAGAGGTCAGGGTGGCCCTGCCCTCTAAGCAAGGGGTGCCAGGGTGGCAATGAGCTGCAGAGGACGGCACCAGCCATGCGGGATCATCAGCAAGCACCCTTCTCCCTGGGATTTCCAAAGTAATGATCCATAAGACAGCACTGACTCAGAGTTACTGCTGGTTTTCCAAAGGGAGACAGGGTGTGGAGGAAGGGGGACTGAGATTGCTGACGGGGCAGGGCTGGCAGCAGGAGAGATGCAGTTTGGCACCCGCAGCGCTGTGCCGAGCAGGAGAAGGAGGAATTGCCATCCCCTGCACTCTGCCGGTGTGTGGCACCAAGCAGCAGTAGTCCTTCAGCAGGGAGGTGCCGCGGGGAGCACCAGCCCAGGACTCCACTCTGCACAGGAGCAGACATCCCGGGTGCACTGGAACAGGGACGATGCCGCCAACCAAATGAGCCTGTCATCCCTGTGAGCCTATTTCTGGACAAGATGCATGCGTGTGGCCAGGGGCCTTTCCTTTGTCTCAGCATGGCTTCATATCCACTACAGCCAATGGAGAGAGGCAGGGCTGGAGTGGGCTTTGATCCCGAGCTGTTCCCACCCTGCTGCCTTCCTGTCACCTCATGCCATGATGTCCCCACCTCTCTCCCAAGGAGAATCACAAATCCGCCCCCACCCCTCCTTGGATGCCTGAGCTTTGCCAGACCCCATGCCAAGCACGGCAGAGCAGAGGGTTAATGGGTGATGGGGGGGAAAGGCTGGGATGCCCGGGCCCCGCCATGTGCCCCAACAGGACCCGCAGCCGGCAGCCATCAGTGCAGCCACCCTGGCCCCAACTTCGGTAGAGCCTGGCAGGGAGCACAGAGAGCTGTCAGACCCCATCGTGACTCATGTAGCCATTTCTCCCTTTAAGCCAGGAAAAAAAAAAAAAAAAAGAAAAAAGAAAATAAAAATGAGACAAGTGGTTGAAAAACTGGAGATAAACAGAGGGGAGAGGAGGTGGAGGCAGCTAATGAGGTCCCTGGCCCCAGCACAAGGTACGAGGAGAGCACAGATACTGCTCTGGCCAGCAGTGATCCTACCCGCCAGGCACAAGGAGCACACAAGGGATGGTGCTGCCTGGCATAGTCCTGGCACAGCCCTGGCACAGCTGGCAGGGACCCACAGGGCAGCCCCCGGGAGCAGTCCCCAGGGCGGCAGAGCAGCCTGCCTCAGGGCCAGGAGCCCTGGCAGCCCTTAGGCAGCATCCACACCGTCACATTAGCAAAGGGATGGCAGGGTACCCTGGCCCCATGGAAACCTGTCCGTGCTGCAGTAAGCAGACTGGCAATTGCTCCCAGATTTATTCCTCCCCCCAAAACACCCACAAGCTTAGAAATGCTGAGCTGGGGAGAAAGCTAGACCCCCCAGCTTGAACCCTGCAGCCCCCGGCTCGCCCCATGGCTGAGCCACCGTCTGCCCCAAGGACTGAAAAAAGGAGAAAAACCAAAAAAAACATTGATTCTTACAGTTAAAATCAAATGTGTCACTTCAGTAACAAATTGGCCTGCCTGACTGGCAGAAATAGCTCTGTTAAAATATATATACGTGTTATTTTTTTTCAGTTGCCTTTCCCAAATGAGTTCAAGAATGGGGAGGTTTTAAAGTCCCCGTGGACCGCAATTCTTTCTGCTCCCTTCTCTGCACCCGGCATGGTAATTATCTGCCAGGAGCCCAGCCCTGCAATGCTGATGGCTGGTTACACCGCTAATTAGCAGGAATGAACCAGTCCCCCAGGGCACCCTGGGTCTGTCCCCATCCCCTTCTGCCTTCCTCCTCCTCCTCACCCTGGGGCGCACAGCAGAAGAGCATCTTCTGTTTAGCAGCCAGGAGGGCTTTGTTCTCCTCCCTTGGATGCCAGAGGTGCAAATGTACCCCTGCCCACCCAAGGGACGAGGGACAGAGGATGGAAGGACCCCAGAAACTTATCCATTGCCAAAAGGTTGCTCCTTGCCATGAGGCTACTTGGGGGATGAGGACACGGTGGAGAGCACTACTTCTGCTGGTACCAAGAGATTTACAAAGTTCATAATTTAGAGTCTGCTTCAGCCTCTTCTGGGAGGGATGCTTAGGAAGCCGAGGCTTCCCAAGAAGCCTGCCCTTCCCAAAAGGAAAGGAAAAAAGCCCTGAGCTTGGAGACCTTTAGCTCTCAGGAGAGGCAGGACTGCTTTCCACGCCTGGGCTTCTCTCCTTGTCACTCCTCACGAGCTTCCCTGTCTCTTCATCACCAGCTGCTGCCATCAGGCAAAAGTTACATTTAAATAAGCCACCTGCTTTGTTTGTGGAAGGGCACAGTGCGAGTTGCCCAGATGCCAGGGTGACCGTCTGCTGAGCAGCATGGCAGGCAACCACGGGGGGAGCGCCGGAGAGATGCCCCTCTTGCACGTGACACGTCAGGAGGAGCATCCCCCAGTGCCTGGCTCAGCAGACGTGAGCTTTGCGAGATAGGAGGGAACTGTTGGAGCCGAGACCCCCCTACGAGGATGGCTTAGGGCTGCCAGGACATCATGCAGTTGTCCTCCTCACCGGCAGCAGGAATGGGATCTCAATGGAGCATGCAGATGGACGCGCTCTCCATCCTTGGATCTCGGAGTGCAGACCAGCTTGGTAAGCTGAGGAACTCGGAGGACAGCTCAGGCTCTCCAGATTTACACCCATCCCTTCCTGATGCTCCAGTGCAAGACCTCTGAGGCCCCACGTCACCAGGAGCAGGGGTCTTGGATCTCAAGGCAGCAGCAACAGCAAGAACTGGGGCCATTCCCAGCACTTAAGCTGGGCACCCAGCACAGAAAGCCTCCCAACCTTCACAGCCTGAAGCTACATATCTAAAGCTCTACCAGGACTCAAAGAAGCAGCCCCAGATCATCACTCCAGGGGCTCCAAGACTTCACTGGACTGTACACATGAGCTGCCTTCCATCCTCCATCCCCCAGAGGTTCCCCTCTCCAGCTGTATGTCCCACCCTGCCCCAGGGAGCCCAGGGCAGGGCTAAAATAGCCCTCAGCCAGCTGGTGCAAGCCCAGGGCTTGCATGTTCCCAACATCAACCCCTGCCCACTGCCTGCTTCCTTCAGCTCCCCCCGCAGATGCAGAAGGGCATGAGGCTGGTCCTGCGTACCAGGGCTGCCCTCAGCCTTGCCAGCCCCGCAGGAAGAAGTCAGTCAGGCACCTCCTGCCATTAACAGGCAGGATCCCCGGCAGCCCCTGGAAGCACCCAAGGTGGGACAAATACAGGGCTCATTCCCATCTCCCCATCACTGTAAGGAAGACAGCTCTGCCCCCCCACTGTCCCCCTTCTTCCTGCAAGGCTCTGGGGCCCCCAAATGTAGGGAGCTGCTCAGAGGCTGCACCATCCCGGCTGGACAGGAGGAACAGGCACTCACCCAGACACCGTTCCTGGATAACTCAAGCTCCTCTTCCCATTCTCCCCACTCAACCAAGAGCAAGACCAGCCTGCAAGCAGCCACAGGGCAAGCCAGTGACTGCTGCTCCACGCTCACCTGTGCTCTGCCCCTCCGGAGAGCGGCTTGGAGCTGCTCAGCCTTTGCAATAAAACTCCCCTCCGCAGCAAGACATCAGCCTGTGGGTGCTGCTCGCCCCTTCCACGCGCTGGCTGCTCTGCCTGCCTTTGGGATTTTTTCCCTTCTTTCCCGCCCCCCCCAGAGCGTTTTGAATGTGCAGATGCCCCAGCTTCTTAAAATTCAGCCTGGGGGCGTGGGAAGTGTTTTGGAACATGCCCAAGCTGTCTGCTCCATGCGTGCACGCTGCTAAAAACGATCCACCTACAGCCCCCATCTCCTGCACTGCTTGTCAGCGCCGCCATGCCTTTCCAAAGATAAGCAAGCTTACACACGCAGCCGGGGATCAAAGCACCACGAGCAATCCCATCAGGGTGGGGGGAGCAACTTCACTGCTCAGTCACTGGGCAAACTTTTTATGTAGCAGTGGTGAATGAGCAGGGTGCTGGACGGACAGCCCTAGGAGTGATGCCCTTGAGCCAGCGCTACCTCCATCCCCTCTGCATTACAGTGAGGAAAGAGCACTACCACTGCACAGGTAGAAAACAGTTGCAGAAAGCCAACTGACTTGCTATCAAAAGTTGCAGCAGCAGGACTGGGAGGTGAATGCAGCCCCCCCTTGTTACGAGGGGTGTCGCAGTGATGGGCTGTGCTAGAAACACTTGTTTAGGATACCCAGCTCAGCAGCCCTGCCCGAGAGCTGAGCATCCACATGGTAGCGTGGTCCAAGGGAGTGTAACATGCCTCCTCCCAAGCAATTCCCAGGTGCTCTACCAACAAATGAGCTACAGAGATTTAACAACTTAACCTGTAAAACACTGCAGGTGAAGCCCAGCTTTTCTAAGACACTAGCATGTAACTCTCAGAGGGGCACCCAACCAAGGTAACAGAGCAACACCAACTTACACCAGGTCTTCATCTGACCCCAGCAGCCACCATGTTAAAAAAAAAAAAGGAATATAAACCACTGAGGCTGAGATCTGGTCATGAGAGCCAGGCTGAGCCCTCCTGCCGTGTGCAGGGTGTACAATGAAGGCTCCAGGTCCCCAAGGGACAAGGACACAGGACCATCTCCAGCCCAACAGCCTGGCTCTGGATTCACAACACAAGATGTTCAATATCAGTGACAAGGTTGCTTTTCCCTTTGCTTTTAAATTCCTCCAGCAATCTGGCCTTCAAGTGCTCATCAATCCATTCAGGGTAGTCTCCCCCTCCCCCCACCGCCAGCATCACTCCTCTGCAAATTTGAGTGAAATTGATATTTTCCTATCAGAAACATGAAATTTCAAACACAGAGAACATTGGATTTGAAAGCTGACTTTTGTTGGGAAGGTGCCTGTCTCTTTCTTCACAAAAGGGCTCATTTTTCCTGGAAAAGGGCCCAGATTTTGAGTGAAAGATCAATAACATGCAGAAAACGGGTCCTTTTATTTAATTTTGCCACGATACCGAAAAGAAAAGAAAGGATCCAATGCTGAGACTGAATGACTTAAAAATATTTTGCATTTGTTTACACCATTGCAACGCTGGAGCACCGATTCAAAGGAGCTCAATGGGAAGGATGCAGCCTTTGGGGCTCCCTTAGAGCATCCCCCTGTCATCTGCTGGTACCCCACTAGGGACAGCATCCCCGGCACCGCTCCAGCCTAATCACAGCCCTTTTTGAGGGAATTATTAGAGATTTAACCACTGCCTCCTCTGCCCTGCTGTGGATGGAGGCCAAAGAGCTTCCCCACCAAAATGCTCAAGGATGACCCTCTGCCCATGCTAATTATGGGGAAGGGGGAATCAAACTTTTATTTCAGTTACAGCCTGGGTGGGGGGAAGAAAGAAAGAAAAAGCCCACCACAAAGACACAGCATTGAAGATGCTGTGCAACAGTCATGACATGCTGCATCCTCCCCGATCCATATGGGGGAAAACTAACACTTTGGCAAATTTATGAAGATGTGTGAAAGTGATTATATTCCTGAAAATATCTCAAGTGGAACAGCCTACCTGGCATATTCTGTTAGTCATGAAACATGCTCCCTCCACCGACTGTAGTTTGTGGCTTCCCATCTGCTTAAATACTTTAAATACTGAAACTTTCTTTTTTTTTTTTTTTTTTAAGCTGAACTAGCACACTGGCAGCAGCAGCATACTGCTGACTCAAAGGCGCAGGACAGGGACACACTTGCCACCAGCAAAGGGATGCAGAAGATGCCATGCCAAGAGGGCAAAAGAGCAGAGGATTCACCCCACAAGTGATGAGTCCTGCCTCTGGCCAAGAAATGCAAGAGGTCAGCTTGTATTAATTGAATTAAGAGCATCCAGCAAGGGAGCTCCAAGTGCAAACCAAAAGAAGAATATTTTGTGTCAAGCATGGGCATGAAAGGGAAAGGTTAAAGGGAAGGAATGGCTCTGGTTTGCCATTTTCGTTTCACTTTGCCAGAAATAAAAGGCAACAGTTGTAAAGCTTACAAGTCCCCACTGCCAAGCCCAGCTTTTAGTGAGAGAGGGAGTTTGTGGGCGCTGGGTCTAGGGCAGCCGCCACCCTGGCCCCCCTGATTCCTGCTTTCATGGGGAGCAATGCCCCTTTCATCCCAGGGCAGCTGGGGAGAAGGCTCCAAGGCACCAGGCCTCACTAAGCCCCGAGACAGTGCTGGCATCCTCCCGGAGGGACCCAGCTGCCTCCCCCCTGCCCTCTCCTGCTCTTTACTTAATAGCTTCTATTTTAAACCCCTGGCTGGAGTCGCTCTGACCGCAGTGGCGGGAGGTGGGGTGGGCACGCACAGGGATGCAGCCAGAGCTCAGCACCACGGCAGCACACCGGGAGGAGCAGGCAAGCCCCAACAAAGGCACCTGCCCATGCACATGGGGCTTCGGCAGCGGGTGCGAAAGAAACCCAGGCAGGACAACCTACCTCAAAGGAGATGGCCAAGGGGGAGCCGCAGCAGCAGAGAAACATCCCCCGAACAGCTCAAAACATCCCCACCAGGCTTCCCTGGGGGTGCCCTTAGATGTGCTCAAGCATCCTGCACCCTGGGAAAACTCTGGGTATAAACACCAACCAAGCATTTAGCCACAAAGGGATAATTTTTAGCCACTTAAGCAGTTATCTACTGGTTGCACAAGGCAATGGCAATCGTGTCCCACAAAGCAACAGTGCATAGTACTCACGGTGTAACTACAGTGTAATTACTCTTAGCCTGATTATGGAGAATGATCAAACTAGACGGGAGCATCTCGGCCGAATCGCCTCCTCCCTGGGGCGCGTGGGCTGTGCTATAGAAACCCCAGCTATAACACATAAAGTAGTGCAGAGACCAGTAGAATATGATGAACGTTTTCCCAAATGGCAGCGCAAAGCTGAATATTAGGTGATTTATGGCAGATTCCCTCCAAGTGAAAATCTCTCCTACCATGGTGGTGGTTTTTTTACAGCTCGTTTGGCTTTTGATTTGCTGAACGGCTTTGTGCTGTTTTCCCTTGCAGGATGGGGCCTCATCATTTGTGTTTTCTTACAGGTTTTTTTTTTT
>VZTL01049476.1:0-20453 GCA_013400535.1 Scopus umbretta | reverse complement strand
CAACTTTCTGCTCTGAAAATGGCAAAGGGAGCACTGAAATAACTGTGAGCTCCGTTGCTGCCTCTTCCCTCTGCACCAGCTGTCTTTGGGATGGGATAGTTGTCAGCTCCAGCCCTTCACTACAAGCCACTTTAGTTAGATGAATGACATTTTTAGTGAAAAAACTTAATCCAAATAGCCTCAGTTGGCAGGTCTTGGTATTACGTTGCCAAATCTCGCTTACTATGGAAAATCCCGTGTTCCAGAAAGACTTTTACAACGGGCGATGCCTAAATAGCCTGTTGCCTTTAAAGTGTGGGTGCCATGTGAGGCTTCTGGGGAGCAGTCACTCTGCTCATAAATCGGGGTTGAGGATTAGACATGAATGTGGGGTGCAGATTTGCATGCATGTGCAGACACCCATGCATGTGCACACATGTGCGCAGAGCCACGTGCTTCTGCAGGGTGTAAGACCAGGCAGCTGGGGGGCCTAAGGGTCCGGCAGCTTGTTCTGCCTGCCCAGCACCAGCAGAAATACTCATGTGTGGTGTATGGTGACAGATCTCTGGAATGGGACGGTGTTAAGTTTAATTCTGTTGGAAGGAATGACCAAAATGTTACATTTTTTGGTAAATCAGGCCACAAAAAGCCACTTGTTTGGGTCCGCCAAGCAAAAAAATAGCAGGCAGTTTAGGGAGATAACCTCAAGCACGTCTCCAAAGCCATGACAGCAGGGCAACGATGGAGACCAAGACCAACATTTTGTTGGCTACTAGCTATATGTGATGCTTGGCAGGTGGTGCACGGACATTTTGGGTACCATACCTCCCTTCTGAGACAGGCTCAGCTGGCAAAAGGCTTGTCGCAAGAAGGCTCACCCCTGCCGGCAGCACGGTATTGCTGTGCTGGAGAGCCCTGTGTCAACACTCCATCCATCACTCACGGTTCTTTATTAGGGCAGGAGAGCAAGCGGCAGGCGTAACCGTGCTTCGCCATTGATCAGAAGATGACACAGCAGGAACAGCTGTCCATCAGCTGGAAACTCAATTATCCGAGCTACCGCTCTCCTCTGTATAGGTGTAATCAGCTCCTTACACAGTTTATCATGTATTCACCTGCTGGTTATCATCCTCTGTCATACACTTTCTAGACAGTTCATTACTTATGCATACACTAAGCAGATATCCTTCCCCTTGGTGGGACCTGCATTGCTCCTGATCAATGCCAAGCCCGTTTCCTGCACTGAAGGGCATCCTATGGACCGGGAAGGAGCTGGCCGTGCTGCTTGCAAGGACCTGGCAAGAAGCTGGCAGCATGGATCTAGGAGAAACCTTACAACTCTTGCAACCTTTGGTTCTAAAAACCTGTAGGGGTCTGTGATCGAGACCCAAAGACTCCGCTCTGCCCTGAACAGTGGTTTTAAATCGGGGAAAAAGTAGGCATGGCCTGTTCATTTTTTTCACTCTGTCATGATATTTCCAGGAATATGACTGCAGGCAAGCTTGCAGCTTGTATTCACAGTTGAATTCTTTGGTGGCAAGAGCAATGAGCAATGATTTTTGTTCTCTGGGCTTCAATACTCATAACATTTCCATTTTTATGTCATTTGATTATGTATTAGGCATTTAAGATGCATTTATAATATTAACCTCTCAAAAGAGGCCACTCCTAAAGCAGCTCTGTTTGCCTAGTTAAAATACGACTCTCGCTGTTGTCTGTACCTCAAGTGGTCTGAGTCGATGAATGAAAGATCTGAAATGCTAAAACAAAATATACATATAAAAAAAAACCCACAGGGGGGAAAAGCCTTCTTTCCTAACAAATGACCTGTGCCGTAACATCAGCCACTTACTCATTTGTCAAAGCGGTGCGGTTCTGCTCAGCTGCACCGAAAGTTGTAATTTGCAAATCTGATTCCGATTTGATGCTTTGTCATCTTGTGACACCGCGGGGTGGGGGGAGAAGGTGACTCAGTGCCACTCATGCCGCACGGCTGGTGGGAGCCGCGCTGCCCTTCCCTGGTGTCCCACAGTCAGGATGAGGCCACGCAGGGGTGATGCACCCAGCGCCCCCGTTTGTGGGGCTGTTTTGAGGTCTAGCATGAAGAGGAAGGCACTGAGCAGGTTGCTCCACAACTGGAAAGAGGCAAAAGAGGTGAAGGGGTTTGCTCAAGACCCTAGCATGGGTCCAACTAAACACAGGGCCTGGAGCAGCACCAGAATTTCCTCATCCCCAGCCAGGGGATGAGCCATTTGATCACGCTGACCCTCCTGCCCTCCAAGCTGGTTTGGATCTTCATTAATTGCTCAGTCTCCATCTGTAAGTTATTATTTCGTTTGTGTTGCAGAGGCAGCACCGGAGGACATGGACCTCTTGGTGGTGGGTGCTGCCCTCACACCTAAGCAGAAAAGAGTTGTGACAGCACAAGGATATAAACAGAGACTGCAGAAGTCAGACGGCTGTGACAAACCCAGGAGAGAGTGAATATCCATCATGCACTATAACACAAAACTGTCCCGAAATCAAGAGTTAAGAATTTCAGATCACTCTGAACCACGCCCTGCCTCCTCTCCTCTCCCATTATCCATTACAGGGGTAAGGATGTCATCTCTTTACACAGTACTTCCTCATGTTTGTGAAATCCTTGACACAACCACGGTGAGAACTGTAGAAAAACCTCAGGAGATGACAATAACTGTCTTTTTTCCCCCCTAATAAGCACAGAAGGCCTGAGAACCAACACTGATCATAACGACAGAGCCAAGGTAGTAAATCCGCTCTCTTTAAACGAGCTCTGTCCATCCTTGCCTGGTACAGGCAGGAGTCTTCCTGAAAGCAGTGTGAAATCATGAAAATAAAGACTGTATCATAACCCACATGAGAGGTGAAGAGTGGAAATGATGAATGAAGAGTGCAAAGCGTATCTTCTGTGCCTCATATCCAAAGCATTTCACTTTGCAGCTTTAATGAGATTCTTTTTTTTTTTTTTTTCCCTTCAGCTTTGTACTACGTATGTGTACCGTACTCAGGTTTATATTTAACAGGGCAAATAGTAACCACGATGAGACGCACAAGCATTACCACTCCAGCAGTGATGCTGGGGGAACCTCTAGATTGTTCGTACCCCGCTGTTTGTGCTGTTACACACAGGTTGAAGGCAGTGTAGTTATCGCAATACACATGTGTTATTTTGCGAGGCAGTGCGGGATCTTAATGTATGTATACTATAATTACTTTTAGTTGCTCCCTTCTCTTTTATTGTAATTCGCTTGCTAATTATCGTTACAGAATCTTAACTCAGTTGTTCCCATTAATCTTAAATTAATTATAAGGTAGTCCATACTAATTAACAGCAGGGTTGTTGGGTTTTTTTTCTTTTAATCACATGTTTTTAGGCTTGTTGCTGATGGGCTGGAAACAGTCATATTGGAAGAGCAGCTCTGTCCTGAAAAGTGACGTTGCGGAAAACACAACTGCAACCCAGGGGTATCCTCTTCCGTTTCAAGGATTCGGGACTAAACAGGCTTCATCTGGCATGAGAAGAGAGCTGCTTTCCCATCTGCTCCCCAGTCCATGCAGAGACCACATTCATTTCTTTAATTTTCAGATGCCATGTTTTGACACGAGCCTTTCGGATGACCAGCCTCAGGAGGTAAGGAGTAAACCCCACGGGAGCTGGGCTCCCACCTCCCAGAGGTTCCCCTGTAAATCTCCATCTCACTTAAGCATCGTATTAACGGTGCAGGAACTTAAGCCTGCTGGCCTTGAGGTGCTAATGGGAGAAAAAAGCCATCCTCTAATGGATCTGCACCCTGGGGGACAGAGTATTTACCAAGCCTCCAGTGAGAAGCATTTCTATTCCTGGTTAGCTGTTAGCGGACCGATATTTCTGGATGAAGGATTTATAAGAATGCCTGTTTTTGATAACACTGAAGGTTTAAAGCTGTTTTATTTGCAGCTATTATATCTCAGCTGGGTAACAAGCTTTTGCTGAGACTTTCTTCGGTAAAGATGGTGAAGAATTCATGACAGTCAGTAGTTTGTCTCAAAAAAAAAAAATATCCTCAGACCTTCCCCTGAGTCGAGGCACTTTCCTTGGGGTATCGTCAGAGTAGGTGACTCCATGCAACCCCACTGCTCTCGTCTCCCTGCCAGACACCGATGGACCGGTGGGCTTCAGGGCAGGACACGCATCCTCCCTCCACAGCCAGTGCAGCTCCAGCCCATACTCCAGGGGAGGCTGGGAAGCCACCGTGACTTCCCACATGCAATTGCGTACCCCAAATGACATGTCTTAAGTTTTTATGATGAAGTGTTTTGGCCTTTTCAAAATGTCATGTAAAAAGACATGCTCAAAAATGGAGGGAACTGTTTTCTTTAAGTCCAAACTGGATGCTTCAGCCATCATAAAATCATTTCCCCTAAATTTTTTTCAGAATTGTTTATGAGTAGGACAAAACACTGTATTTTTCCAGAGCTTTGTGTCACCCCCAGGTGTTTTAGCATATTTAGAATAAAGCGCTATGTAAAGTTTGCTGAAAATGCTGATGAAATCAGTAAGGTCCTGCAAAACACTTCTATTTCAGAGCACCTACCTTTGTCTTTGCAATACAGTTGTGTCAGAAAAATTTTAACAAATTCTGCTGTCCCTCACATCGCGGCTGGTTTTTATGTACCGGGACTCTGCCCCAGGCAGTAGCTGGGTGCTACCAAGATGCCAAATAACAGACAGTGCCGGAGCTGAGAGCCCGCGCGTCCTACAAGGACAGAGAAGCTCCAGCGCTAGGTCAGACACCTTAGCACGAGATGCTCTGTAAACACAGAAGTGGGACAGTCCTCTGCCCAGTGGCGCTCAGTGACCGTCAGACAGAAAAGAACAGGTACCTATAGCCAGCTAAAGAGAGAGGCTACTAAAGAAACAGTGGAGCAGCCCTGATCTGTAGGATGTATAAAACCACAGGATGCCTATGGCTTAAATAACATTGACTTATTCATAGTCTAAGCAGGAACACGAAAGGATTGAGGGGAGGATGAGGCTTTGACAATGGGATTAAATTAGATGTTTTCTAATGCCGTTATGAATTTTGCTTTGGTTTGGTTTTTTTCTTCTAATTTTGGATTGCTGCTAGGCATGACCCTTGGCTAGGGTAAGCACAGGATCAGGATGGCAGCGTGCTGAGGAATTTTGTGCCCCAAGAACACCTCTCATCCGAGAGCTGACACTTCAGCTGCAGCCACATATTGCAGTTTTGTGTCTCATGGAAGAAAATCACTTTGGTTTTTGGAGGGGAATACCAAGGACTGCTTGCCTGGCAACGTCCCTGACCCCGGAATCCAGACACATGGCACCCCAGGCACCGCTGGTGGCTCGCAGCAGCACGGAGGCAGGCAAGCAGCCGGGTGGTACTTGGAGGAGCTCGCTTTGCTGATGGCTGAGGAACTGAGCCGTGGCAATTCGATTGCAGCACATTATGAAGTCTGAGTACTTCCCTCTTAAATCTCTTCTGGCTCCAGTGAAATGTTTTATTATGAAGATGCCCAGAAACAAATTCAGAGGGCAATTGTGTTTCCTCTGGAGTTTTTCTGAGAGACATAAATATATCAGAGGAAACACCACATATATAAAATCTACAATATTTTTCTCCTTTTCCCTGAAGTTCTCAGTGTGCCTCCGTACCTCTGGGGCCATGGAGGACTTGCTGTTGCCAATTTCTCAGCATCCTTCTCTGAAGGTTGCAATGGGACACGAGAATTAGACACAAAGCTCATCTAGACTTTACAGGGGAACGGCCTTGCTCTCTGTAAATGTTTGGTTATACATGCAGGGATAGCTGCCCCTCTCCTTAGCCATGCCAGCTGGGATCTACCTAGCACTTCATTTAGAAGAAATGAGGGGTTGTGGCAATACCACTTGCAAGGTGTGCTCCGGCCCGTGAGCTCCGGCGAAGGCAGACTGTGGCGATGCCGGGGCTGAAGGGTTAATAAGCACTACGAGCAGACCATAAAATCCCCCTTGCTTTCCCCGGCTGCCAATGCTCAGCGTGCAAATCAACCCACCTGTTAATGTTGCAGCATAAATAGAGGCTGAAGGATATTCACGCCGCTTACTGCTAGCTAAAACGTCCCTCAGGAAGCTCTCAATTAGCCTCCTGTCTCGGAGCCGTCGCTTGATACAGTCCGTGTTAAAAGATACCGCCAGAGCATTGTAATTTTGGATCCTTAGAAAGAAAGAAAGGATAAATAAAAAAAGAAGCCTGCTTGCTAAACTGTGCTGATGGAGGGAAGGAGAGCAGCTGAACAGGGCTGGGGTCCTGTTTGGCATGCGCTCCTCACTCCAGCATCCCCAGGACATTGCCACATTTGCGTTTCTTTCCAGGAATTTTCCTCTAGGCTAAAAGTTCATTTCAGAGCTGATCAGTCCAGCAGACAACATGTCACTGGGGAGCTGTGTCCAAGGGAAGCCTGGCGGGGGCATGCCAGGTGAGGGTGGGACCCGATGGACAAAGATGTTTCTTTGGCCAAGACAGGGCTGGAGAAACCCTCCATGAACAGCAGCACCTGGATGAGCAGATCCAGGTGAGGCACTTCCAGTGCACATGTGAAAAAGCAGACTTTGTGCCCTTTCTGTTTTCTGCACCAGTTTTCCAAGCACTTACTCTCCTCAGCCTATCTTGCCTGGGGTCCACATCAGGTCCCCACCACCTTCGCATTAAAGCCCAGGGTGAGGTTAGGTGGCAAAGGAGCACAAGCTTTCAGGGCCACGGTTTTGAGTTCAGATTCTTACCATCCCCCAAACAGCCACTTCAAAGCCTGTTTTAGTACTTTTTCTTCATTTCCACTATTACCTGTGTTTATTTTTTAGCCACTAAAAGCACCCTGCATGTGTTTGCATCTCTGTGTTGTGCTGTGGTGTGTGTGGGTGTATTTGTCTCAGGCAGTGTCTCTGGATACTATTCTAAAGCAAGCAATAATAAATAAGTCTACACCACGCTGTGCTAATTAGGGAGCATGCCTGACAGCATATTGGACGTCCTCATTTCAAGACAGCCTGAGATGAGGGCCTTCCACAGCTCATGCCTATAATGGGAGTCCACCAGGCCATGAATCTGGACTAAAAATAGCCATCATAATTAAAAACAGAATTCAAGACACAAGAAGAGGTATCACAGGCAGATGTATCTCCTTGTAAATACAATATTTAAACACCTAATAAGCATTCAGCATATCACCAAGAAAGAAGAAGTTAGGAGAAGGTCAGTCCTTCCTCTATTAGTCATGCAGAGAAGCAGAACGCATTTGATTTGTCCAATATATGTCAGATCTTTAATGGGACTTTCATTTACCTGCAATATTTATCATAAATGGCTTTGCAAGAGAAAGGCTGGCTGGAGAGCCCTGGCAACGTATCTGCGGCAGAAATGTCTTTCTGCCCTCTTTGCTCCGATTTTCTCTTCAGGATATTCCTTGGAGGAGCTCTGCCAGGAGGACAGCAACGAGGTTTGAGGCCAGTCATACCCTGACCGTGAGAAGGGGCTAAGGACTCTCTGTAAATGGGTGGTCATAAATGTGAATGCTCAAGCCAGCAGGGAAGAGTGGCACGATTTGCAACTGCGTGCTGTTGAGTAGGGATGTACCTTGTGGCCTCGGTCCTACTCAGGCTCTGCTAAATAAGAAGTCACTTTTACTGAGCATTTCTCTGAGACTGAAGTTCTAGCTGCTGCACAAAGCCCTCCCTGTAGGGACATGCCACAAGGCTTTTGGGGACAGAAATCACCTTTTGTCCTGTTGGTCTCTTGTCTTTGAGGAATCTGAGCTGCTTTTCTCACCCTCAGGTACACAAACATTACAGAATTTGCCTCTGCGTGAAGTTAGCAATCCCCCACGGAGCTAAACCGCTCCGCTGCCATTGTCCAGACAGTGCTAAGGACCACAGGCTACCTCCAGCCCAGGGTGACAGATGTGGCACTATGCACTTGCAGATTGCTTTGTGCCATGTTGGACTTTCTAGCCTGTAAATTCATCCAGACAGGACCCTGCACTCTTTTTAGCAGCTTCTCTCTGTCCCAGCATTGCACGAACCTGGGCTGCAGGCAGCAAAGCAGCACTGCTGCTTTATAGCCATGACCCCAGGAGCAAAGGAAACATTTTGAGGTTCTCCTATGAGTTCATCTGGGGCAGAACAATCTGCTAAAAAGCCAAGGTGTCGGGTTTTTTTCTTACTGCCTGCCTGCTGTGTCAGGGTCACTCTCTACTTCTTTAATTGAGGGCTAGGAAAAAGTGACGATCTCAGATCCAAAATGTATGTCCTTCTCACAGCCTGCCCAGAGCCCTGCAGGTATGAAGCCAGCTTGTTTGCAGGGCAGCCTGGTGCATAGTGATTAGACCACAGCACAAACAACTCTGGAAATGATGAGTATCGACTTGGGAGAAGTCCAGGAACAGAGAGACTTCTAGTAAATATTACCCTGAACCTCAGGACTTGGCTCCGTTTTCATGTCTTGTCCTTGGTGTACAAGCCTGGGGCAGCGTGCCTGGTGGATGCATCGGATCGATGTTATTCCCAGGCTGTAACTGTTTCGTGGCTTGGAGGACGGGGCTGCATGCAGAATTGGGGTGCAACGGCTGAAGGCAGGGAAAGGGGATGCTTTTCTTTCCAGTTTACCCCTATTACTTTGCTGATGCTCTCAGTTTGGGTTCCCCAGCTCTGTTACTACTCCCTAACGGTTTGCTCTGGGTGGATTTAGGACTAATTTAAAGCCAACGAGAAAGAGGACATCCACAGAAGTCGGTGGAGTTACACCGCATAGCATAGCAGAGATACTGGTCCTGGCCCACTGTGCCCATGGTTACATGTCTTCATCAAAGTGACATTTCTCGACCGTTTGTGGAGGGAACAGCTATTACCTCACTGTCTGCCGCTAATGAACTTCACCGCAGCGAGCAAAATCCTTTGGTGGGCATGACTGGTGCTGCTCGTTCCAATTAAAAATGCACAATTAACAACTCACATCATCCTCTCCAGCAGAATGACTGTAGGAAAACGTCCTTGATCCTTTCTGTCGCTGGATGGCCCTCATGCTGTCACTTAGACCCATGCCTGGCATGCTGTTAAATACCTGGGGGTTAGCACCAGGTGGCTCGTCCCCCCCGCTCCCTGCAGGCTGGGTGACGCACCCGTCACACACCACAAAGCACAGGGAAGTCAGGAGTTGGAGATATTTCAGCTGAGAGTAGAGACGGCTTCCAAAAACCATCATGAGGAATTATTGGGAGTCACTGCCGAGACGAACAGCAGCAGGCCAGAGGGACACCATAAGTGCTTAGGAGATTTTGTAATCGGCATTGCCCAGAGATGGATTCATCCTCAGAGGATTTGTCCTTTTCTCTCTTTTTTGTTCCCCTCTGGAAATAAGAATTGATATTCCATCATTTCGTCTGGATGTTTTCACATCCAGGAAAGAAATAACATATTTAAGAAGGAAAGAAATAACAATTGCTGTTTTTTCTCCAGCTGGGCTGAGCTCTGACTTGCTTGAGCAGGAGTGGGTCTGTGCCTATGTCCGTGTGTGTATGTATGCACAGATGGCTGTCTATGGGGCTGTAGATGGATGGGGTGGGCTTCAACTGCTCAAACATGGTACCCAGCAATGTTCAACATGTCCCAAGGCATTCCAGACAGGCGTGGGCCTGCCTGATCACACACAGGACCTAGAGATGCTGGAGGCCAGGAGGGATCTGAAATGGACCCTGGATTTCTGCAACGGTATCAAAACACCTATGTGAGGGCTACTGAATCCTGCCTAGCTGACTAAGGAGCACCAAAACTCCTAAGGATGATACAGGAGAAGGAAAACTCCACCGGACTCACAGGAAGAATTGCTATTTTCCCTTGAATATCTCTCTCATCCATAAAGAAATGCAACAACCAAAGCACCCTCAAAAAGCAAAGCCTGCAGAGAGGGTGGTGACACTGCCCCAGGCGAGGGAGAAGGAGGAAAGGAGCTGCTCAGGGATCCTGTCAGCCTGTTACTGCTAACTCTGAGAATTAAAGAACCTGCAAAGAATCAGACCTAGAATGGCAGATGAATTAATAAAATGTAGAGATAAAGAGGGAACAGGGTCTCTGATGCAGAGGGAGCACACGCACATAACCCACATACACAAGAAAAAGGGAACAAAGGTTCAGAGTCCTTGAGAAATGTGTTTTCTCTGTAAAATCAGGCATGGGAGACTGCTGCTGCTGTTTCACTCTCTATATAACCTGAAATAAAATGTCTTCTTAAATAAAAATCAACTGTAGATGCGTGTGTGTTTCTGTGTGTCCTGAGAGGCAGAAGAAGAACATTATCCTCATCGGGGTGGGGAGAAGGGGGCAATGAATTTTCTGCAAATGTTCATTCATCTTTTCAAATTAATTTGCTTTGCCTGGGCAAGGGTCCATTTTGGATGTCCATTCACTAGCTGTTCTACCAAAGGAATTTTAACAGCCCCAAAACTGTTGCCACTGCTTTTACCCGGCAGGCAGGATCTCCACGGTTCATGATGGAGTGTTTTTAGCCTGTTGTTGAGGACAGAGTCGGTCAGAGGAGAAGCCAGTTTGCTGCGCCATAAAAACTTAATTTGAAATATTTTAGCTAAGACTCCCTCTAATCCTATTCAAAGCGAGACACTACCAATAGCAATTGGCTGATCTGACTCATATTGAGGGACTGGGATTTTCAAAGACACATGGTCCACCAACTTTTTTCTGCAGGTCTGACACACTGCAAAAACATGGAAAGCTTTGAAACTGGTGAAATTCCCAAACTCAAGAGCAACTTCATCATTCGGGCTTATGAAGCACTAGACACAGGAGCTAGACACAGCCCTCAAAGCTGGTGAAGAAAAAGTCAGGGAGGATTTGCCTACTGGTAACCATGAGGGAATGGGGGTTGTTTAACCTGGAGAAAAGGAGGCTGAGGGGAGACCTTATTGCTCTCTACAGCTACCTGAAAGGAGGTTGTAGTGAGATTGGATTCTCGGAAAAATTTCTTCATTGAAAGGGTTATCAAGCATTGGAACAGGCTGCCCAGGGAAGTGGTTGAGTCACCATCGCTGGAGGTATTTAAAAGACATGTAGATGTGGCGCTTAGGGACATAGTTTAATGGTAGGCTTGGCAGTGCTAGGTTTACAGTTGGACTTGATGATCTTCAAGGTCTTTTCCATCCTAAATGATTTTGTGATTCTATGACGCAGCCAGAGCAAGCCCTGACTCTGCGTGCAGGTGAAGACATCACCCTTAGATTTCCTGCTAGAAACCTCAGGATGCAGCTGTAGATGCAGTCCTTCTCCTCTGATGTCTGAAGTCAGACTTTTTAAGCTTTAAGAGAGAAAAAGAGGTAAAAGGAATATTTCCTTGGGAGTTACTGTCTATTATCATGCACTATTCCCTGACGGCTGAAAACAAAAAACATCACTTCATCAGTAAAGCCAGAGATCTTGCCTGTGCTGCCTTTATTTCTTCACACTCAGCCCCAGGAGTAAAGCACAGTGAGTGCCACAAGGAAGGAGTTTCCCTCTGCATCGATTCACCCCTCGCTCGCACAGGTAGACACACATACACGCATGCACACACAGCTCTTTCTTCCATCTCTTTCATCCATTAGTCCATGATTTATTCATTCATAGATCCTCATGTGGGATGTTTATGGTAAAGGTTTAGTTCAGTGCTTTGGCAGCTTTAGCAGAAAGGTGAATTTATTTAGGCTGATAAGCTGCAACTGAATATTCACCCTGTGCTCTAGGTCCCTCGACACAACTTAATGTCTCTAGGAAAATGTTGCTGAGGAAGCCTACAAGAAGAGGTTGATCCTCTTGAGTAAAATTACTTCACTCAGCATCAGACAAGCGTTGCACCAGTACGTCAGGTACACGCTGTCCACCCATTCGGGTGGCAACTGAGCTTCTTGTAACAATGGAACAGCCTTGAACCACCTCCAGAGGTGTAGGACCAGATGCTTTCAGGGTGCAGTGACCACGTGATGGTGAACACCAACACTACATTGGTGCATGCAATCACAGATTCATAGAATCATTTAGGTTGGAAAAGACCTTTAAGATCATCCAGTCCAACAACACGGCTCTGTGTACACCACTGGAGACCTTCAGACACCGATGTTATGGACCTCTCTACACCCAAGGACAGCAATGCCTTGAAATGCACTGCTGGATCTCATTGCTGCCATCCCCGGGGGAGGAGGGAAATAGAGAATCACATTCATAGGTTGTCTCCAAATCACACCCTTCTCTTTTCCGAGGGGGACAGGATCCACTTGCCGTTCTTTACTCCTACCAAGAGGTGGCAATAGGCAATTCTGTATTGGCCTCAGCAAGTAAGAAACCCTGAATTTTAATTTTCCACCAGTCAGTGACACACGTAGTGTCTCCACTGGGTATAGCGTGAGCAAAAGTTCCTGGACTGGAAGGGGGAAAGGGAGGGGTGCTGCAATAAAAGCAAAAAAGGACACTTGCAAAGCAAAAATGACATTGATTTTAAAGAGCAGGAGCAAAACTGCCATTTGCAAAGGGCAAAGCATCTCCAGGGAAAACTGGAGAACATTATCGATAGATGGATAGTTTGGAAGGAGCACAAAATGAGAAGATTGTTTAATAATGAGACAAGGAATGCTCAATTACCACATGCTAGAAAAAACTCCCATAAGCAATTGCAGATGATCCAGGCATGGTAAAGCCAAACACAATATTTAGAAGATTGTAAGTCAGCTCCCTTTCCCCTGGGTAGTGATACTGGCCAAACATTACAATGCTATCATCAAATGTGCATATATATGCGCAAACATTCATTTCTTTTTCATCTGACTTCTGAACCTTGGAGGACGCTTGCAGGTCACATTTGCACAATACAGAGGTTCAGAAGCTTAATACAGAAGGAAAAGAAAAAGCAAGAGGTCCTCTCCCACCACATGGCTCCAGCAGGCAGGGATGGATAAAGCTAACGAACTCTGCGAGAGATGCAATGACGGAGGGGTGAGAAGGGAGCGCTGGAGATCTTGGGGGATGCCTCCATTGCTTGCCTATTCAGTCACTGCTCTTTGCAGCCAGCTGGGGCTGTTTCTGTTTTGCGTCATGGGTGTTACCAAAGCTGACGCCGGTATTGCTGTGGTTTCTGGAGCAGCAGCGCATCATCACCTGCCTGCAGAAAGCCTATGGACAGTCTACAAGGGCAGTGGGTGACCCCTACTTGAGCGCATGGGTGCTGAGTTCTCCAGAAAAGACACTGTAGTCCTGCCTCTGTCTCTGTCTTTGTGCTCACCATCAGCCTAGGAGGTATCTTAGAGGAGAGGGGTCTTGCTCTTTCCACTTACTGACTCTTCACTCTGCAGCTCTGTGTTATGAAAAAGACCCCTGTTCTCCAGGAGGTGCTGCTGACGTACCAGGAAGCTCTATGAGACCCGGTAATCAATTCCTCATCCTTCTGCAAGCACAGCTTTCACATTGTGGACTCTAGCCGGCAATTACACTCCTGTGCTGACCTTTAAATCACATCTGCCTTCCCTAGAGAGCACTGAGCTGAGAGGTCACAGCCGCACCACGTGTATGCACTGAGGTGCCTGACATTTTGGGAGGAAACATAAAGGCGATTTCAATCTTCTTGTAGCTCCAAGGTGCTATTGAAATAATATGACATGAAATAACATCTCTTCAAGGCCCAGCTGCAGCTGCTTGGTAATGGAAGTATGGGAGAGAGATTGTTCCAAGGGACAGTCCAAGACATTAGGTGAAAGGCTTGTGTGCTGGTTTTGGCTGGGATAGAGTTAATTTTCTTCATAGTAGCCAGTATGGGGCTATGTTGTCGATTTGTGCTGAAAACAGTGTTGCTACCACAGGGATGTTTTAGTTTCTGCTGAGCAGTGCTTACACAGGGTCAAGACCTTTTCTGCTCCTCACCCCACCAGCGAGCAGTCTTGTGCCAGCTACTGGGAAGAAAATTAACTCTGTCTCAGCTGAAACCAGGACAATACCATATGGTGTTATGCTCAGCCTGGGGGAGAGCTGGGGGAAGAAGGAAGGGGGGACGTTCAGAGTTACAGTATTTCGTCGTCCCAAGCCACCATTACGCAGGATGGAGCCCTGCTTTCCTGGGGATGGCTGAGCACCTGCCTGCCAATGGGAAGTAGTGAATGAATTCCTGGTTTTGCTTTGCTTGTGCACGTGGCTTTTGCTTTATATTAAACCGTCTTTATCTCAACCCATGAGTTTTCTCTCTTCTACCTTTCCGATTTCCTTACCCCATTCCATCAGGGGGAGTGAGCGAGCAGCTGTATGGGGCTTAGCTGATGGCTGGGGTTAAACCACAACAGCTCAAGTCCAATCTTAAAAAATTTGTCCCCTTTGGCAGAGCCCTTTCTTGCCTGCAGACAGCAGAGAGATGGGATGGATGCAGGATGCTGCAGCTGGTGGCTTGGGCTGTCTGCTCACCAACCATGAGCCAACATGTGAGCCCATCATTGGAGGAGACAATCCAGGACAGCCCTAGCCTCTGGCAAGGTCAGGACAGGGCAGACCTGTCCTGAGACAACCCCTCAAAGTCACATCTGGGCAAAGTGCTGAATCTGTTTTGGGTGGTTTTTTGGTACGGCCAGAGCCCAGGGTTGGGGTTTAGCCACCGATGCTTGGCTGCAGGGCTCAGCAAGGCCAGCACATTCCCTCTGCACAGACCGGCACCTCCAAGGAGTCACTCAACCCATCTAAAAGCAGCCACATGGGAAACGGGAGCTAAAACTCCCTTGGGAGAGCTAATTCTTCAGCTTAGTGCTTAGCTGCCATCACGTACTGGCATTTCAGGTGATTAAAGTTCTGGAGAGGGACCTCCCTTCCCGTTTGAGCTGTCCATCCAGCATCCAGCATCCCAGCTGCAGATGTGACTGGCTTCGGAGAGACCCATGTTTCCAAGCTCCATTTCCAAAGGGGAAATCAGAGGTATGAACTGTGTGCCTGAGAGCTGAGTCAAAACCACCTCAGGGACATGGTGGTGTAAAGCAAAGCCTGTATCATTTGTGAAACTGCAGAGATCTTGGGCTCTCGGTTTAATGAAAGGTGTTTTTTCTGCCTAGAATCCTGAATTTCCTCCTTTCCTCCTTATAATCACCATGCTGAAAACCCCTAAAGCATTCATGAGCAAGGAGCTAACCAAACACAAACGCAGGTTAGGAAAGCAAAGAGGATTTGTTGGGCTTTGAGGCTATGGGTATCCTCACTGGGCAACTGCATGTTCCTCACTGCTTGTGGCTGGAGGTCATTTGAGAGAAACGGCTTTAGCTGTTCGTTATAGCACATGAAACCTGCCGGCTGTGGACTTCCTTTGCAAGCAGTGGAAATCTGCTCCGAACTAGCAATGGACTTGAGGTGCGATACCCCTGAGGGAGCTGATGACCCTTCCTGGATGAATCCCAGCTCCATTGCTGGGGGAGATACCTCCACCCAAGGTGCCCTACCTGAGTGGGATCCTTTTTGTGTGTCAGTGCCTTAAGTATCTGTGTAGACATCTAAGAGAGAATAAGGGCATATATATTTGTATTCTGAACTGAAATGATATAAAAAAATGCTGCCCTAGGTTGCTTTTTGCTACTCCCAGTTAACGGAAACCACAAGCACTGCTGAACAAGATGTGTCCATTTTCCTGATGTGTTTCGGTGCAGAATCAAGGAGATTAATTAAACCTCTGCTGAAGGTGATCAGAACTGCTCTACTTTATTTCACAATGACCTCTGCAACCTCCATAACCTTCGGCTCAGAAATTTTTTGAGCTACATATGCCTGGGGAGGGAGATATTAGCATTTTTATACACCTAACCTGTACGTACACACTTCCCCTAGGCATTCTCTACAAACCATTATAAGAGATGGGATCCAGGCTTTTGATACATGAAGGTTATCACAGTTCTGACCGAATCTGACTTATTATACTTATTTGTATTTGAATGGAAAACTGAGGGCAGTTACAGGGCCACAAGTAGGGGATGGTGAATTCCAGATGAGGTCTCATCCTGAACAGCCGTGGCTTGCAGCCTCTTCAGCCTTACCAGCAAGATTCACATTATATACACCCTTTGCAGCAGGGTTTTGCATTCCCTGGCGGTAGCTAGTCAAGCAAATAGTTTATTGCACACTTTAGGTAGGCACGTCCCAGGTAGAACGGTGTAAATAGTTGCTTTTTTGCTTCACTGGCAATTTCAAACAAACGAATAAGGAAACAAAAAATGGCTTTGGGTCAACTTGAAATTAAAATATTTGGGTTTTTTTCTTGGTCAATCAGAAAGATGACAGATATAAACTTTGGGTTAAGTGTAACATTTTTTTTTTGCCCTAATTTAAAATGTTGCATTTTGAAGCCAAGTATTTTCTCTAATCAGGGTGTAAATATAACTTAACGCGGTTTCTAACAAAAGACTGTTTTCTTTGTTACATATTTACTTCTTCTGATATTTTGTTTGTGTGTGTCACAGGCAATTCTGCAAGGCTGAAATTCACCCAGGGAACAGTTTGCTGCTGCTGAATCTCTATTTTTTTTGAGACAAAAACATTTGGCAAAGTATTTCATCCAGGTGAAGCTGTAGCTCTTTAAGAACCTTTTATCCTATGTTCTCAAATCACCTTTTACCCAGTAGACTTGGGACGTATTAAAATGTCTGGTTTACCTGTAAGCAAAGTAGGTGAGACCTAGCCTGGGCAGAAAGCCAGCGCAGGAGCTATTTGTGGATAAGCTGGGACAGAAGTAATGGGAAGCCTCATTTCCCTCTTGCAGGAAAGGCCTTATAGTGCAATACGGAGATTTTGTCCAGTTTCATCTTCACAAGAAGGATTCCTGAAGGGCCTGAACTGAATGACTGACTTTGACAATGCTGTAAAACCAAAGATAATACCCAGATCCTTATGATCTGTCTGGTCTCTGTAATCTCAGTAACTCCATTTTTGGGGTAGAAAGCATGCTTTATGCAGTGATCATGCTGATCCTTCCACGCCTTCCCCAACCTTATGATGCCGAGATAACGTACTTGGGCTGGTCTTGTTGAAGGTCATGCAAAGAGCCACTGGTGGAGTCAAGAACTGAACCCGAGAGACCCAACTGGTTGCATGTTTCTTAGAAACAATGTGATATCTGAGTACCATTACATCAGCCCTTGTTTCTAAGCACTAGATATAAATCTTTCCCACAGGGACAAATCACAGAGATTAGAAGAAAGAGAAAATTCAGATGTAAGAGAGCAGCTGACAGTTTAAAATTAACTAAATCCTCATTTTTTTTCGTGTTTGTATCATTCTAAACTGAGTCTATGCAAGCCTGAAATGAGAAGATCCTATCAAAGCATTTGGAGATATCTCATCCAACGCTACGTGAACAGCAAAGTCACCACCCAACAAAATCACTTTTGAACTCTGCAGCAGCAGCCCGACTAATTGCATTTCAGATTAATGAGTCTTTCACTAAAGTCCTAATTGCATAATGAGAACCTTATAGTTCACTTTTAACTACTGAACTGTATCCAAATTAACCAGGCAATGCACATGCACCCTGTGCAACCTGCAGTTGGGCTGATTTGCATATGATAATTACAAGTGTTTCGCTTTATAAGTGGCTCTCTGCTTTCTCTTACAGAGCGTTTGCTTCTGCTCCAGCAAACTGTGTTCTTGGACATGCGTATTATGGTTGAATCGTGAGTGGCGAAAAGACTGTTAGTGTTGTTTTGAACTACCTTCGAGCAAGCGCACGCAGCTATAATCGCGCTGTAATTGTTCCCTGCCAGCTGTCTGTGTGGGATGAGACCATGCTCTCTTCTTGTTTATTTAAAGGCAGCAAGTCCCATTCTCCAAGCTGGAAAAGCTGCTTCTTCACCCTTTGGTCCCATTAAGTTCCCGCAATGTTTAGGGATTATGCCCCGTCCTGCTAGTCCAGATCTTATCAAGGCTCTTGGATTGATTGGGGAGGAGGGCTGAGCATGAACTGGGATGGGTGAAATGCTGCTTGGCAGGGGAAGGGGTGTGGGATGGGGCTGTGGGGTTGGGTGGGGAAACAACTATGGGGGTTATCCATCTCGTTGGTCCTTTTTTCATGTGTGATAGTGAGGGAAAGAGAAACAGAGAGAAAGACAATGAGGATGTGGCACCTCTCACCCTCAGTTTGAGGCCACCTCTCTTCCCAGTTCAATGGGAAAAGCAGAGGGCATAAGGTATTTGTTTTCTGAGTACAACAAAGTGAGCATTTCCTTTTGAAACTTTTTTTTTCCCCCAATCAGTTTGCTTTTCTCTGCTTTCAATAGTAAGCACTGCATTGGTAAAATTTGTGTTAAGACAACAGCATCTTCCCTAGAAGAAAATCTGTCCTTTCAAGGCTGGAAAAGCCCTTTATTCTCAAGAGTAATATTTCAAGATTTCTGCATTTTGGTCATTTATAGAGAATATTGTCCAGCTTCTTCATCCTCCCTAAACCTCTGTTAGAAACCCCAGACGCTCTCTGCCAGCCCTTCTGCAAAGCGGGCCATGCACCGAGGTTCACCATGAGACCTTGAACTTCTCTACCACAGCTGGCAGAGAGACTCATTTCCCCATACCACTGCAATTATTCTTTCTTCATTCACTAGAAAGTCCTGAGGGCAAACATGCCACCTTTTTCTGAGGGCTACTGAGATATCTGTCATTGCATCTGCATTTCCTCCATGGATGTTACTTGGACACCAAGCAAAGCCAAACCATTGCAGTCCCTTTGCTTTCCCCAGATCTCATCCCAGCTGGCAGCAGAGCAAATTTCTCTCTCCCTTGTCCTTCAACATCACAGCCCTTTTCCTCATTCCAGAATAATTATTTTAGCTTGTCTCAGCCGCTCCTCCCCATTGCCTGGTGCTATGGATGATTGATTGCTGTTTTCCTCTTGATCTGTCTTGTCCATGCAGGGAAGTCATTTTTTGTCATAGATAAAGAGCCCAGGTCTGTTCCCTGTACTGCTGTCTAGGCTGTAATGTGAAGGACTCCCTGCTTTAAAAAGAAACAAATTATGAATCTTTTTAGAGATGCTGCAACTGCAGATAGCCTTGCAGGTGACCACTCCAGCTCCTTGTTGTGCAACCTCAGCTTCTTCTTGTGCACTGGGGTCTCGCCCTGCTCCTACAATAGTTTCTCATCTTTAACACCACATTTTTCTGCCTTCCTCCATCTGCACTAATGCTCAGCCTGAAAGGGCTCTCCTGAAACCTTTTTGTTCCTTATCCCATTTTCTTTCTCTTCTTCTCCCCATTGCCAGCCCAGTTTGCAGAGTGTGTGACGTTGTCCCAAAAATATTAAGCCAACCTACAGCAGTCCTATGTCCCATCTGACCGCAGCTTTTACCCTGTGCTTGGCCCAGCAAAGCCTCTCTCCTGGCCTTCTGCAACCTCTCTGCTAATGGCAGAATAAGCCTGATCACCCCATCACCCCAAGCTCCTGCCTTGCCATCCATTTTGCATCACCTGGGAGAATGCACCCTCCTCAAAACCATAAGGACAACTTTGTGCCACACCACCCCATGTCCTGACTTGTCTGATGGGGCAGTAAGAGGTACAAACGGCCCCACTCAGTCTCCTTTTGGAAAAGACTAAGCGTTTTTGAGGATACAACTTTGTCCTAAGATACAAAGGGACACCTGCCAGCATGACAACAAATGGACCTTTCATAATCTACTTGTAACAACAATAATAAAAAGAATAAGAATGATGCTTGAGTACAAGGAACACCGGTAGAGAAAGGTGGACTTTATTATCGATAACTTTACAGTTGAAGAGTGGTGTTCCTGGATAACAGTGTATTATAGTACAATTCTTCCTGGCCGGGAAGCAGATTGCCTTCCACATCCATGTTGTATAGATGGGACAAAGGCTCTTGTTTCTATTCAGTACAAAGAAAATAGAATCTGTTTCCTGCGGCCAGACAGACATCTAATTGAGCTCGCTTGCTGCTGTTTGGGATTGCAGGAATTCTTTGTTTCTCATTAGTGTTAAATGTTGCCCGCACAGCATATGACACAAGCACACACTCACACTCATCGGCGCACACAGCAGACTGTGCGGCTTCAGCGGTTAAAAAAAAAAAGAAAAATCTCACAAAAGCTGCAAATAAGAATCCCATTTCCAATGTTCAGGGTTTGTTTTGTATTCAGTAATGACGGGCTTTGCATTATGCGGGGGTCTTTTGTCCTCTTCTTTCCTCGACAAAACAATGATGGTAAATAATCTTACACCCAGTATGTGAAGCACATTTTTGCAAGGGGACAAAAGAATTACTTGATTAGACAAAAGCGTTTTTTCCTTCCTCGCATGGTACAGGAGCCATATTCCTCCTCTGCCATTAGGAATGGAGACAGATTGTATAGCAGCAAAGAAATTTAAATCAGTTTACCCTCGTTCCAAGTTGGGGTATATCTTGAGATATATATATATATATGCAC
>VZTL01049466.1:11771-24907 GCA_013400535.1 Scopus umbretta | reverse complement strand
TGGAGAAGGGGAGGCTGAGGGGGAACATGATCACTGCCTACAGCTTCCTGAAAGGACGTTTTTGTGAGGTAGGTGTTGGTCTCTTCTCCCAAGTAACTAGCGATAGGACGAGAGGAAATGGCATCAAGTTGCACCAGGGGAGGTTTAGATCGGATATTAGGAAAAATTTCTTTACTGAAAGAGTGGTCAAACGTTGGAATAGACTGTCCAGGGAGGTGGTGGAGTCACCACCCTGGAGGTGTTCAAAAAAACGTGNGAGTCACCACCCTGGAGGTGTTCAAAGAAACGTGTAGATGTGGCATTTGGGACATGGTTTAGTAGTCGTGATGTTGGGTTGACAGTTGGACTTGATGATCTTAAAGGTCTTTTCCAACCTTAATGATTCTATGATTCTATAAAATATGTCTCACTGTTAAACATTTCTGGATGAAATCTAGGGATGCACAGCCTTGCTCATGTTCAGTGAGACAGACAAGTTGCAGCACGTTACTAGGCAAAGCAGTCCAGACTGGTCTAACCTGTGTACTGCTATTGAAAAGAGGGATCATACAGTGCTGAAGTTGGTGGATTTTGTTGGTGTGTTGTGGTTTTTTTTCTCTCTCTCTCTCTCTCCCCCCTTAGGTGCCCAATGGGAAACCAAATCAGCACCTTACAGAGAAAAGAAAACAAAGTTACTTTGATATCAAGTATGCCTTTTTAAAGATTGCTATCAGTCTTTTCAGAAATATTTACATTTCCTTCTGGGATCAAACTCTTGTTTTCTTTAACAACTGAAGTTAGGAGCAGGGCTTTTTTCTGCCTGCATCACTATGACTTATAGCCTATACTTATTTTAATAAGAGTCCTGCTGTTAGAACTTTTCCAAATACTTCTGAACTGGTCCTAGAAACTCTTTTTTCCCCTGTCAGTATTATAACCTTGGAGAGAATGTTCCCTTTGTTCTTTCTCAATGAACCATAGAGAACCTGTTATAATGGCTCAGAATTTTACTTGACAGGACTTGTGATGGCTGAAGAGATGAGAATGACATCAAGTTATAAAGCCCCAGAGCTTTATATTGGTATTTCACCCCATTTCAAAACAACCTTGCAGAGGCTGTGAGGGGATTGGGATTAATTTTTGGTGTTGTTGGTTCTTATCTAGTGAAAAGTGCAAAAAACAACAAGGAATCAAATTTATCCTGTGAAAGTCAGGTTTTTAAGCAGATGAGCGAGTTGCTATCCAGTTTCAGAAGCTTGGGTTGGGTTTGGCATGTTCAGCATACCTGAACATTAATGTCTCACTTTGACTTAGACTGAAGTCTCTGGAACAGCCTTTTCCATTGCCTGTGTGAGACCAGAGGCATCACAAGGATTTGTTCTGGGCCAGCTGAGTTGGGAAGGAGCGGAGACAAGGGCAAAGTTATTAGAGGACACCCTCATGAATGCTCTCCAAAGGAACTGGTCTGTCTGAGATGCTACAGGGTTCTATAACTGTGAATGACAATTGTCTTTAAAGTCTCTAATTTTGAAAGCTTTTCTAAGCTATTGCCTTCATACATGTGCTTTTATCTGATCTTTCCCATCAAGTTCTGCAGTGTATGTGCTGATTTAAGGGGTTACACCATGAAATGGTCCCACAGATCTGAACTCAGCACTAATATAAGTCACCAGATGTTCTATGGACAATGAACAACTTGGTATCAGAATTATTTGGCTTAAGTCTGCAGGCATTACACTTTCTCCTCTGTTGCTCGCCCAGGTTGGCTCTGCTCTGCCACTAAGATACAATGAGATGGTACCAGTAATCATCTTCCACCACTTGCAGCATTATGCCTTCACTAACACTGTAATAGTGAACCCTGTGATAGTATCAACCTGATGGCAAACAACTGCCTGAAAACATGTGTGACTGGAACTTAAAAAAAATGTCCTGTTTGCACAGCAGCAGGCACTACCCTTCCTAGCTGGCAATGCAAGATCAGACTTAAAGAGCCTGGAAAACACATTTATGTGTGCTGTGCCTTCAGCCTGCTGTGCATCTTCATTTACAAAGGGGGGAAAAAAAAGCCTCCACCCCAAACCCCCTCAACTTTGTTTTGTATGACCCAAATAGTATCTTTGCTCATTGAAAACACTATCTAAATTATGAGTTAATGCTTAGATATCTACCTTCCAACTAGATAGACTGATGCTTCCTAAGTTCATGTAGTTTAGGTTCCTGGCTAGCTGTTATGAGAGCTTTGGCCAGATTAATGGATGTTGTCCAAGGAAAGCATTCTTTTTTCTTTGGTTGTTCTAGGATTTAAAATTAATTTGCGTAAAACTTGCAGTGAAGAGTAGGCTTTGCCCCAGAAAACTCACCCTTCTCCTCCACATAGTTGGTGAGGGATTAATGACCCTTATTAAACAAAAATATTGTTTCAACTATGTTTATACAATAAAGTAAATGAGAAACAAAAGTTGCTGTTTCAGCAAAAGCCTACAATTTTGTTGCATAGCTCGCTTTTGAAGATGCCCTCTGGTCACTGCACTGTTTCACAGGTGTTTTTCTCAGTGAAGTTGCTCCCAAAATAATTTGGAAGCATACTTTCTGTGAAAACAAGAGCTTAGTATATCAAAGATTTCAGGGAGTATATCATACATTAAGTGGTGTTTGCTGTGACTTGAAGCAAAAAAGAGTTCATATCCTAAGAATGTGGAGTGAAAATGCATGACTGCTATTTACAGGCTTACAAAATATTGGCTTGCAGGACAAGACACAGGTGGCCTATAGGGGAACTGCAGAATCATAGAATCATTTGGTTGGGAAAGACCTTTAAGATCATCGAGTTCAACTGTACCTGTCCACTACTAAACTGTATCTCTAAGCACCTCGTCTGCATGTCTCTTAAATACCTCCAGGTATGGTGACTCAACCACTTTCCTGGATAACCCGTTCCAGTGCCTGATAACCCTTTCAGTGAAGAAATTTATCCTAATATCCAATCTAAATCTCCCCTGGTGCAACTTGAGGCCATTACCCCTCGTCCTATCGCTGGTTACTTCGGCAAAGAGACCAACACCCTCCTCACTGAAACGTCCTTTCAGGTAGTTGTAGAGAGTGATAAGGTCTCCCCTCAGCCTTCTTTTCTCCAGGCCAAACAACCCTAGTTCCCTCAGCGTAAGACTTATTATCCAGGCCTTTCACCAGCTTCATTGCCCTTCTCTGGGCACGCTCCAGTGCCTCAGTGTCCTTCTTGTAGTGAGGGGCCCAACACTGAACATAGTATTTGAAGTGCAGCCTCACCAGTGCTGAGTACAGGGGAAGGATGACTTCCCTGGTCATGCTGGTCACACTATTTCTGATACAAGCCAGGATGTTGATGTACTTATAAATTAGGTTTTTTGCAAGCTCTGATCTGACTGAGACTAAGGTTCTTGTTTCCTAGTTCTAGTGCGAAGGGGTAACAGTAACTAACTTCTCTGTACCCAAGACTAAAAGTGGAAATGCTTGGTTGGATAGCTGGGTGGCACCATTTTGTTATCTGCACAGAAGAAAGCAACAGTGCTTTGAAAAGTGCACGCACACTGTCTTGGCAACAATGTCATAAGCCATAAAGAGTATTTTTCTCCTCATCCATGTCTCTGGCAGTCTGCACCTACATCAGCTCTTCTCACTGAACTGAGTCATGGCCATGCAAATGTCCACTTCTAAAATATGAGAGGTTAAATTCAGTTGCCGAGAATCACTACGGTGACTGAAAGGCTGAGAGGGACTGGCCTCAACCAGCTCCTTTTTCTTCTGAACCCAAGCCTTGAAGCCTTGGTGACCAGTCTAATGCAAATTAATAGCCTCTGCCCACACAGGGCTGAAGAGGCTGGACTTTGGCTCCGTAAACTAACTGTTTTTACTGCAGGAAGACTTACTTTCTTTCCAGTTTTCTGTGTTTTTTTTCCTTTCACTTTTTCCTTCCCTCCTCCTTCTTCTTTTTTCCCCTTTTGGGCTTTTTTCTGCGAAGCCATCTCCTTTTTGGCAGCTAGTTCTGTGGCAACCTGAAAGAGACAGAAAGGAATGTGAAGAGCTGATCAAATATTTTCATGTGCAAGCTGTGCTAGACACGTGCTGTAAGAGTTACGAACCAGTGTGTATTCTTCCTCCCTCACTTTCAGCTTTCCAATATTGGGGAAGCACGATATCCAACACACATTGCTTGGTAGCCTTCTGAATTCCAGCATGGCTGACCATTACAGAGAAGTCTCTTTAATTTTATGCTGTGGGCACTCCCACCTGCAAACTTTAGCATAGGCGCTGACTATCCCAATGTATCATTGCGAAAGAGGTGATTTCTATGTCCTAAACTGCAAGGGCTTTTGTGGAGTAAGACCAATTCTTGAAACCACCCAGAAGCACAGTATCCAGAGTTCCCTCTGGACTTGGACTCAGATTATTAATTTGTCTTAGCATTTCTGAGGCAGATTGATTTTTACAGAGATGGATTTTGAGAGATTGCCCTGAGGCATGTCTAATTTCAATATGTGACTAAAGACTGAAATTGTTCTAGTGAGTGAAGGAGATTGGATAGAGATATTGTTACAAACTCTGACAGATATACACAGATAGCCTAGCATCTTTATCCCTGCAAGCTAGTAGCAGGTGATAACCGAGTACAGCTACATAATTTTCTATAACTTTAGTTCCTGGCAATTTATACTTCATTATCTGAAAAAGATGGAGGGTGAAATTTGCTTCTAATGGTCTCTTGTTTCCAGGTGCTTTTATTGTGTTCTTCTGTAAGATCATCTACTGATGAGTGTAAATCAGAAAATCTGTGGCCTCTGATGCTTATTAATGGACCATTAGTATTGGCAGTACCATGAAAGAGTAAAAATAAAAAATTTTCAATTTTAAAACATTTCCTGTATCAGTAAAAATATCTGTTTTCTAAAGAATGCCTTTTAATGCATTGAAGATTGGACAGTGGAAGGGGAATGACTAAAAGGGCTACACTTTGCAGCCAGTGAAATTTCATTAGTGGATTTCCCCAAGCATTTCAGTATCTCACATTTAATTAAATATGGTAATTTAAACCCCGAGCACCGTTCAGTCATATCTTGCGGTGATAAGCAGTGAAGCATTTCATTCCATGGGATAGATTAACAGATTGACTAGAGTTCAAAATAGGTTTTTAGTGTCCCAGCAGGCCTGCTGTATCCAAAACCAACAGAGCTACTCAAAATGTATCCTTTACTGTAGTGCTAATACCCTGCCAGAAATCCAACCTTGCCACCTCCACCTCCACACCTGCTCTGACTCGTAACTGTTTCCAGCACCTCAGGGGTGGATTTATCCAGCAGGATACCTGTAAGCACACATGTGATTGACAAAAGGTTTTAATTTTAAGCAGTGTTTTTGAGTTCTACTGGTGATATTTTAAGTATATCCAGACTCTGATTGGAATGATTTACTTTCATGTTTTTATACAGATGAATGATACCAAAAGGGGTTATACAGAGTTTCTGTTCTCATGAACCTGCTATAATGGGACTGAATTGTTGAACTGTCCTTATCCTTCTGTCTTGCCTTCAACAGTTTTGTAAGGTGGCAAGAAAAAGAGTTTGTTTACTGTTATCAGAACTGCAGTATGAGCTACGGTGCTAAGTCTTGAACTAACTGCTCATACAAGTGTCCTGGTTTCAGCTTAATTCAGAGTTCATTTTCTTCCTAGTAGCTGGCATAGTGCTGTTTTGGACTTGGTATGAGAACAATGCTGATAACACGCTGATGGTTTAGTTGTTGCTCAGTAGTGTTGACGCTAGTCAAGGCCTGTTCAGCTTCCCATGCTCTGCCAGGAGCACAAGAAGCTGGGAGGGGGCACAGGCAGGACAGCTGACCCCAACTGGCCACAGGGCTATTCCATACCATACGGCGTCACGCTCAGTATTGAAACCGGGAGGAGCTGGCCAGAGGACAGCGATCGCTGCTCAGGGACGGGCTGGGCATCGGTCAGCGGGTGGTGAGCATCTGCATTGTGCATCACTTGTTTTGTATATTCTTTTATCATTATTATTATTTTATCTTTTATCTGCTGTCCTATTAAACTGCCTTTATCTCAACCCATGGGTTTTAGGTTTTTTTTTCCCAGTTCTCCTCCCCATCCCACTGGGGTGGGGGGAGGGTGAGCGAGCAGCTGTGTGGTGCTTGGTTGCCGATTGGGGTTAAACCACAACAAAAAGGAACAGATTAAAATGGTGCTTGCAGTTAGCACTAAGTGAAATGTGCAGTGACACAAGCAGCCATGTCTAGAAACATGCACAGTGACTGCAGGCAGAGATTGTGTACATCCAAATAACACCTGTACAGTCTTTCTCCTGGATGCCTTGGCAACATATATCTAGTCTGAGATGCCAAGTAGTTTTGATGAAATGCTCCAAAGCCATGCAACTGGCAGTGCGCTCAGCATGTGGAGCCTGAATTTCCTGAAGTGGCTCTCTACTTCTCAAAAGGAATGACAGAGTAAATATAACTTTTCCTTTTCAGTGTCAGATGCATCTTCTCCTCTATACTCCTCTGGTGCAGCTTCTCTAGCTGTGCTTTCACCTCTGTTCTAAGCAGCTCCAGAACTGCAGAGGACTGGGAGCTGGGGTGAAGCTGGCTGTGTATCTAACCTTGAATGGTTTGTACTCTTCTTTACAAAACAATTTTCCCTCCAGCTACAAGAAGATGCCTGAAGAATCTGACAAAAGAAGAGGAAATGAAGGGAAGGGCAAGCAGAGGTTAGTTTGTGATACTAAGCAATTCACCCACATTATAATACAGTTTCTATCCCTGAAGAAAACTTCACAGTGGAAGTAAAAGCAGATGTCTTTCTAAATTATTTTAGACTGCCCTTTTCTTTGCTACGTTGCCTCCTTTTGAAGTGATGCTGAAAGCACTTAGAAAACTCTTAATATTGGGGAAGAGAATGTGCATCAGTAAGAACAGATGAATCTTAGTCTCCTTTTTTTCTAGTCTTGCTGTAAGACTCCTGTCATGCTAGCAGTGACTCTTCTCCAGTAATGTTTTCTTCCAAGACTGAAAAGACATTTTCCTCTAAACTGATATCCCACAAAAGTCAAATGGACTTCTCTATTCATACATTAGTTCAAGCGTGTTTCCAAACTCTTGCAGTGTAAATCCCCTTTTTTTGGAAACGAGAGGGATACTAAAACAGAGTGCAGCCTGTGAATGGAAATGCCTGACATTGGTTTATGAGCCAGGTGCCAGCAGGACTCACACACATTCTATGTTCCTCAGCCATAGAAAGCTTGGTGTTGGCTGGGCAATACCTGAGGTAAATGTTCTTCCTCAAGAATAAGCCCTTCCCTCATCTCTCGAAAGAAGACCTTACTTGAACTTCTTGTCTTTATTAGTGTTGTGGGCATAACTGAAATGCAGGGATAGTGTGAGGTTGGGAATTCTGGATATCCAGCTGCAGCAGGTGAGAGACAGCCTCAGAGCCTTGTAATTCTGTCTCTAAAACCATTTGAAACAGAAACACTTTATATGCACATAGCCTGGTGTTCCTGGAGAGAAAATGTGCGCTCTCTGAGTATTACCTCTACAGGAAGAAGCTAATTTGAAATCTAAGACAAACCCCCCAAGTTTCTTCAAGAACACAGGACTGTTCGAGATGAAAAAAGATGCCATTCCCATGTCCTATAGTAGAGTGCCAAACATCATAACAACTCTATTTTGATGATTCTATTGAGACATTGGAACAGGCTGCCCAGGGAGGTGGTGGAGTCACCATCCCTTGAGGTGTTCAAAAAACGTGTGTATGTGACACTCCAGGACATGGTTTAGTAGACATGGTGTTTTGGGTTGATGGTTGGACTAGATGATCTCAGAGGTCTTTTCCAACCTTAATAATTCTATGATTCTATGATCAGACTGCCCATTTGCATCACTGGTATGTAACATACATGCAGTATGTAAATGTGCTTCCCCCTATCCAGCCCCCCTAGCTTGAGGACATTTAATTACAACTCTTTCTATAGGCTGATTATTTCCGTAAGGTGATACTATTTTTTTGTCAGTTGGAGGAGATGTTATTTTCATCATGGTGGGCCTGGACTCTGTCCTATCAAGCTGAGGGTCAGTGGTCTTAAGATTTCTTCCCTCCCAGGCAAATCCACTTGCATAGCTTTTAGTAACGTAGTGTTCTTCTGGCAAGGCATTTCTTGGGTGTTGTTTACTTCTGGGTGTGTACCTGCAAGCAAAGCTTAAGCTGTTAAAAATGACCCCAGTGATCTGTTTCTTGCAGGAATTAATTCAAAATGTTGGGTGGGACTTCATAGCTTTATTTGCTCTTGCAAAATCTTACAGTTGGCTTTAACAGTCATGCATTTCAGTCCATGATTGATATATGCTCTAGTAGTTTTCTGTCTGGCCACTGTTGCCCAAATGTAGTTTAACTCACCAGTTAAAATGACTCTATTTTCTGGCAAATGCTTCAAAATGTTAGTCTCCACCGAATGTGTTAATGAAAAATCTGTTAACTTTGCTTGGTGTAGGGTTTGTTTGTTTGTTTGTTTTCTTTTTGGTGGTGTTTTTGTGTGTGTGTGTTTTGGTTTTGGAGTTTTTTGGGTTTTTTTTTAAGGGAAGGTGGGTGGTAGCGGTAAAAAGGGGTTGCTGATGCTGCCTGGCTTTCAGCATACAACCTTAGACTACTGACTTCAGTCAACAGAGATCTCATTCACAGGCCGTGGAGAACTGCTGGACTCGGAGTCTACCTGCTGAATGGCTTCACTGTAGAAAATCATTGTCTGGTGGCGAATGCATCTGCGCATTGTGTAGCTTAACAGAGACTGAGTACCATTTCCATCCTCCTGCATGGTTAACTTGAAATAATCAGAATATTTTAAAGGTTTGAGGTACCCAGCTCTAGCTGACAGCACTGTGTGTTTAGCACTTGTGAAAATCCAGCCTGATACTTTCTAGAATAGCGTGGAACAGTGGAAAATAAAGGTAAATGTAACAGGCATCTACTGAAAAACATGGTATATTTGCTGTCAAGATAAAAGCATATTTGCAAAATGCTGGATACTAGAAAGTACAACCCTACACAGCCTCTTGACTTCTGCTCTGATGCTCTAAAGCTATTTGTGATCTATTCATTTGGTAAAAGTGAATAAGGTATTACACATGGGGGTGTATGTGTGAATACTGCAGTACTTGATTGCATTTTACTGTCCCTATCTGGGAAATAGTCAGGGATATTAAGTAAATATTAACTAACTACTAGGGATCCCTTGCACTGCCATTCACAATCAAACTGATTACTGGGATTCATGGGGATCTTTAGCTGTTGCTAAGAATGAATACTAATTAGCAGCATAATATTGCACAAAGTGCTAAGTGAGGATCGGGAGCATATGTTTGCACAGCAGCTAACACATACTTTTTCTCACCCCTTCTCTAGATGCTGCTGGATCAGATACTGTGATTACAGTAATGTGGAAATGACTTTGTCCTCCATGCAACAATTGAATGTACAACTGAAATCTTGCCAAGTAAAGTTCTTTTTTTTTTTTTTTCTGATAAGCTATTTGCTGTTGGAAATGAGGGGGACTTGGGAGAGGGGGAATGCATCTGCTAAATGGCAACTCTCTTGGCTTATTTTCATGGTGATGAGACCTAATGAACTACAGGAAGAGATCATAATTTTGTTGTCAGCAGTATAAGGACAAAGCTAAAAATTGTCACATCTGATGATCATCTTCAGAGCAAAATATAAAAAACCTTTAGGGATACAGATGCAGGGAGATTACACTGATGTCTCGGAATCTTGAATTTCTCTTGAAAAGTAGGTAGAGAAAAGCTTCCTTTCAGTCAAGAGACAGTGCATATTTTTCTGACTAAACCACCAAGTACTTTGCATCGCGATCTCTTTGGCATATCTTTTTGAAAGGTATTTGTAAAATGTCATGAAAGCAGTTTGTGCAGAAGGCCAGCTACATTACAAAGTCAAGTAAGGTCAGAGTTGTCAAAGCAAAAAGAAATATAGAATGTATAATAATGCAGCAATGGTTCGTGAAGTGATTAATTTGTATTTTATTTTCCCCAAAGTGTCTTTACCTAAGTCTTATAAAATGCTTGCTTTTTAAATACAGTTCAGTCCTGATTTTTTTTCATGGAGTTTAACTTGGGAGTAACTGACCCATTCACAGAAGCTAATATATACAAGAGGTGAAATCTTGTCTCCCCTGAAGTCAAGGACAAAACTCCTATTAACTTCAATAGGGCCAGGATTTCATTTACTATGTTGCCCAGTAGACTCCTGTGGAACAAAACCGGTTGCCTTAAGGATTTTTACTATGTGGCTGACTCAGGTGAACAAAAAATGTTTTACTTGTCTGAACATTCACATAAAATCATGAAGGTACTGAACTTTTTTGCCAACTGCATTCTGGGTATCTGTTAAGGTTATGTGACATACATTCTGCTCTTGGTTGTGCTGGCTAAAAAGGGAGAAAAAATGGTCCCAAAAATCTTTGAAAATCAGATAATCACAGTGAAAATTTGCTGGGAAAATAGCTGCATTTTTTTCTTCTGGGTATTTTTCTTTTAAGCGGCGAAAAATGGGCAGTAAAACAATTTCTCTACACTTCTGGCTTCTCTCTCTCTTAATGCAAAGAGAAAGCAGATGCCCAGGAAAGAGAGCAAAATAGCTGGGAGTAGGACAGGAAGACTGTATTTCTCCAGAATCTACTACCATACCCAGTTTTGCTCAGTATAATTTCTTGTAATGTTTTCTTTCTGAATTGTGTTTATCCCTGTTGGTAGCAGGTCTAATTAGCCTGAAGTCCCCTGAAGCCTTCTCCAGCAGTAAGACATACTTGCTGGGTGGCTCCCCTGCTGCTCAGAGCAGCCAACAAAGCTTTCTTGACTCTGGCATGTGTTTCTCCTTTAGAAGCTGAAAACTTAACCAATGGGTCTCCTTTGCTCTGTCTGGGACTGAAAAACAGAGTGGCTTAGATACAGAGGCCAGCAGGGTTGACCTTAGCGTACTCCGAACTTAGCTAAAACCAGGAGTGTGCCCTGAGCTCAGTTTTAGTGAGGCACGGAAAGCTGTTTGCAGTTGTTTTCTTGCATATTTCTGTAAGCAAAGTAACTAATGGTTACAGTATTGTGCTTTATGCTGGGCTAGTCTGTATTTGTATCTCCTCAAACCATATAGATGCTGCTAGCATGCCCCAGTCTTTTCCCTATGATTCCAGGAAGAACTGAATCCAAAATACTGTTTTACCATACCTGTGTTAGATCATCAGTTGCAGGCAGCTAATGAACACAACAGTCTGTCTCAACAGGGGAGCTTTAAGGACCACAAAGGTCATTTTTTGACAGTTTAGTTTTCCCAGCCTGCTAGTAGCTACCACGCCTTGTCCACTCAGGGGCCAAATCCTGCTCCTGGGCAGGGCTTCCTGTCTATAATTTCCATCAACAGACATCATACTGGTTAAGATAGCAGTGGAGGGTGGAATTGGCTCAGAGTGCTAAGCACTGCCTTCACTGCTTCAACTGGCCTTCATCACCTTCTCTATGTGACACCCAGATGATCACAGGAAGAGATTATCAGCCACTTCTATTAGCCAGAGAAGTCAGAAGAGGGATTTTACCAGGATAAACATCTGAGTTCGCTACAGGAATATGCAAGATAAACTAAGATACTTCCTTCACTTGAATGTGCCCCTTGTTCAAGCTCACTTAATGGATCCTTGGCAGTAAATCAAGGCTTAGGCCTTCCTGCATAACAAACTCTCCTCTGCTTAAACTAAAGTAATTATTGCTAGACTGTGCTGATACTGAATGCAAACACATTGGAACCAGTTTTAGCCTCTGGGGTAGCTTTGGATGACTATTTTAAACCAAGGCACTTTAAACTGTTTAATATATATTTCTACTAGTAGCTAGCACTACTAACTACATGGATTTTTGCAATAGGAGAGCAACTCTTTGTGGATGAGCTCTTTCCTCTTAGCTCCCTCAGACATTTATCCGTGTAACTTGCATGCCTGAGCGCCTTCCGCCATGACTAAGTAGCTGCACATCCTGAAAGGGAATACATTTTGGTAGCGAGTTTTGTGGTTTACCTTGGAAGAAAACGATCCTTTCACTTGCAGGAAAAATCCCTTTACCAGTAAGGTTCCTAGGGTGCTAGAGACAATTGTTATGAAAAACTGCTTAAATAAACAGACATGTTTTGTGGATATTCCTTCCCCAATCCTATTAACCTTTGGCATTACAGGAGTGACAGTACCTGCTCTGGAGTTTTTTGAGAAAGGATAGCCATTGAACCTCCTGCCTCTTCAGTAGGATAGTCAGGAAACCTGCCTATGATATGCCTGTGTGAGAAACAATAGATGGAAAAGGAATTAAAATCCATAACTTTGCATCTGGTTGGCAAAGATGTTAGAAGGTGGGGAAGTATACCCTCCCTCGCCTCCTAGTCAGAGTGCTGTGTTCCCTCCTATGATAGTGGCTTCTTGTCCAGTAAATACACTAAACCAGTTACTAACCCACGTCTCTTGCCCCGTGGCCCACCAAACATTGAAAGTTCTCAGGGAATTTCTTAGGACTGCACATCACAACTGAGAGACCTATCTTAAAGTGTTTGTTTATAGCTCTGCTCTCTGCTTTCAACATCTAGCTTTTTAAAAACAAATAAAAATTAAATCCGTTTTTGATCTACAAATTCCAGATTGTATTTTCACGTAAGGATCTCATCCTTACAAATATCCGATGTACTTGCACAATTAGGTGGTGATGGAAGCTGGGGAGGGGCCAATGAGGGGCTTTGTAGTGAGATTTCATGGATGGCATAGATAGAGTGCTTCCAGACCTTTCAGAAAGAGATTAAAAGATATAATAATTACAATCTAAAGGCCATTCATATTGATAAGAATGTTTTCACTTCTTTCACTTTTGTAGCTTTTTGGATTACATCAGTAAGACTTTCTGTTTGTTTGGTATATCAGGAAGATTTTCTGTTCCAAAGAAAATTCTGATACTTCAGAAAAATTCTTGTGCTACTTTCAAACAGAATGGTAGCATTTCCTCTAAATGGAATGAAATTTCCCTTGAGAAGAAAATAGCTCAGAAAGGTCAATGTGATTCATAAAAAAGGCTTTCACTTT
>VZTL01049449.1:11646-24302 GCA_013400535.1 Scopus umbretta | reverse complement strand
AGGCGCGGGCGGGCGCGGGGGCCGGCCGCCGGCCCAAGCGGCGCTGCCCGCCCCGGCGCTCCTGCGAGCCCCGGCTGTCGCCTCTGCTGTCGGCTTTCGCCAGGCGCTGCAGCTGAGCGGATCGCTTTGTTGGCTCCCGCGGCTGCAACCCTTTCTTTCCTCCCTCCCCAGGTCTTGGATGATTTACTGGAACGTTCCAGGCTCCCTACGTCTTCATTTATAGTCTCAGGTTGTCACGATTAAGAAGTGCTGCCGGGTGCCAAAGGTGTGTTAGTAGCTGGCTTTTGTCTCGTAATCTGTGCGACGGACTTGCCTCTCTGTACCTCATCGTACGCTACTTCAGAGCGGGGTTTTTTTGGCTGGAGGGGGTAGCCTGTGTGTTGGTGATGCCTTTGCAGTATCGTGGTGCTAAAGGATGCGGTAACTGTCCTCTAGGCGATGAAATAAGATGATGAATGCTTAGACTCAATAACAGGCTTTTACTATGTGTTTACTTTATGTGCCACAATTACTGTTCTCCCATTAAGTAGTCATACATTTCTTGTATTAATGCATAATGATGGACTTTTAAGATGGGTAGGTGCCCATTAATCGATTATAGCTTGCCTCAAATGCTGTGACCCAGAGTAACAGCCTGTGTTTGGATGATACTTAAAATGCATATTGATGAACCCTCCCAGCATATTGTATCAGCAAGTGTTTACATAGTGTGGAAATCATATTTTGCTAACATTGTTCTTTCGGATGTGTTTCTGTACACACACAGACTTCAGAAAATTAATGGAGAAGGCAATAGAAAATGCCAAGAGAAGTATGCATGCATATATGCTTTCTGAATGAAAATTACTTTATCAGGAATATATGTTTTTATTTTTAACCATGACATGCATTTATATAATTCCTAGTGCATTTTAGGCTGCTTTTCCTTTCACCCTTTTAGCTGAAAAATGTTCGTAAATATACACAAAATATTTTAAAGGATCTAAGCAGCCAAGTAGTGTTGGTCCTGTGAAGAGTTGTATTGAAGCTGATGGGACTGCTTGTAGACAAAATGCTGTGTGATGCCTCTCCCATTTTCATTTTTTTTTTTTTAATTATGATGATGTCTTTTTTTTTTTTTTTAAATAATGGATCAAAATCTTGGGCTTGCAAGGAAATTCTGTACTTCAGTTAAATTCAGTACCTTTTTTTCTTGTTGTGCATTACGTTATGAAAAAGAAAACACTTCTAGAAAACCTGATTTGTCTAAGTCAGTTATGAGGCACAGTCCCTGAGTCTCGCTCCTTGCCTTGGCCCAGTGTCAGTTGTCAGGTCTACTACTGAAATGATAAGTGACTCCCTTTGGAGTTGAGGCAACTTTGAATGGATTGGAGCAGTCCTTGTCTTGTTCTGTTGGAATACGGCTTTGTTGCTTTGTGTATCCAGGATTTTTGAAAGAGAAGAGTGGGATTGGCTCTAGTAAATATTGGCTAGCTTATGGTCCTGACTTCAGTGGACAGCTTGCAAGTCCCTTACAGTGTTAGAGAATAAGTGGCTCTATTCAAATAGAGGTGAGTTCATTGGAGAGTGATTTGGGTTGGAGAATAACTTTTCTTCAAAAAGGTTATTAAGAAAATTGTGGGAGTCCTATAGATGGGTACTGCAGCCAGAGTGGCTCCCTGCAGTCACCCATCTTGGGTGAGTGTTTCAAAGGTGGGAAATTAGTGTGAGCCTCTGCAGCATGATCTGACACAAGAAATTGCTGCTCCAGGCAGCTAGAGATGTTCACAAACAATAATTATGATGGAAATGAGGGCAAAGGGACTTAATTTCCCTTTGCTTTCCAGTAGGCATTGAAGGAACATTGAAACAGGCTGCCCAGGGAGGTTGTGGAGTCACCATCCCTGGAGTTATTAAAAAAACATGTAGATGCGGCACTTCGGGACATGGTTTAGTCGGCATGGAGGTGTTGGGTTGGACTAGATGATCTCAGAGGTCTTTTCCAACCTTAACGATTCTATGATTCTATGAAAGGTGGAACATAACCAATGTCAAGAAAAATGGTAAAACTCCCTCTCTGGCACCTGCCTTCTGCCCTCTGTGTCTCGACAGATGCCCAGCGCAGCAGCACGCAGTCATGGTCCTCAGCTCTGCTGGCGGTGTGAGTCCAGTGTCATCACCCAAGAAGCAGAAGACTGACAAATCTCTTCCTCCTTGTGATCAATAAGCCAAAAAAGTCTAAGGCTTTTTGGGTGCAGCTTTTGTTTTAGTGAGGTATCCACTCACTGGTGTAGTTATTGATGGTGGGGATGGCTGCCTGCCATGGAGTTGGTGGTTTCTTGCTGCCTGCTGTGAGGGAACTGGGCCTTGGGATCTGTGCCCTCGTGGAGGAAAACGCATGAGTCACGCTGCTGCTGCTGCGGGTTTGTCCTGGGGGTTAAGATCACTTTCCCAAAAAGAGGAAACATAACGCTACAGTTGAGGAGTGAAGTTAGCATTAAGAGCACTCACTTAGCCGGCCTCCTTTGACCAGGAAGAAAAGCAGGGTAGGAGAAACAAGTTTTCAGATTTATTTTTTTTTTTAATTAGATCTGACTGGTTTCCTTATTCCCATGTCATTTTTCCCTAGCCAGCTTCATGAAACAGTGAGGCAGTGCCAAATTCACATCAAGGTAGAGGGATTACATTCCCCTCCGAACATAATGTTTCAGATGGATACATTAAAGAGATACACAGGAGTATTCTTTTTTTCCCCCTTTTCTTTGCAAACCCTTCTGATTATAGGTGGAAAGCTATATTTTGTTCTTGATCAAAATGTCAGGCAGGCATGAGCAGCTGTGCTGCTGCTGGAAGGTGTCTGTTAAGAACTGTTTGTTCAGTTTTGGGGTGGGCAGTGTGCTGCAGTGTGGCAGGGGGCTGTGGTTGTGTATCTGCAGTCTCTCCTCTGCTTGCCTGCAAGGCCAGGGTGCAGGCAGGGTTCGGGGGGGGTCTGTCAGTACTTCCCAATGGATTGCAATGCAGAAGGTAGTAGTAAGTGCCAAGAGGGGTGAGTTACTCCAGGTGCAATCGTTTGCTCTCATACCTGTGCTGCTCCCAGTCTCTGACCAAGCTTGGAGAAATAGTACCAGTATTTTGGCTTCGTACCGTACGCCATCCTAGTGATATGCCTGTACTTGAGACTTAACGGTTTGTCATGGTGTCCTGGTTTCAGCTTAATTCAGAGTTCATTTTCTTCCTAGTAGCTGCTATAGTNGCGGGGGGAGGGTGAGTGAGCGGCTGTGTGGTGCTTGGTTGCCGACTGGTGTTAAACCACAACACATGGAACCACAGTTTATCCTGTAGGAAGACTTCTGGCTTAGACTTGGAGCTCTCAATAGATAGAGTACTCATGGTAATCTTAATAAGCCTTTCTGATTGTTATTTATCTTGTTTTTAAGATGCGAGCTGTGCTTTCAGTTGCATGCCTGAAATTCCATGTGTTGTGTGGTCCTATGGCCTTGTCAGCTAGATGAAGCTGTTCCCTGCTCTCAGTTACTCCGTCCCCTGTAGTACTCATGCATTGTAATTAAGCGTTAGGCCTCCTCTTTGATGTGCTACATATAGATCCTACTGAGGTGCTGCTTTTTTCTGTTGTTGCCTTTGTTGTGGCTACTGTGTATGTTTTACAGTTTGTTTTATTTTTAATCATCGTTTTTGAAATGCAGGCTCTATGACTACCTCTTGTATTTAAATAATAGTAATATCAACCTGGTTTACAGGAACATAAAACATCCAAGCTGAGCAGGGAAGTTATACCTATTTACAGGCAAGATTTGTGTTTACCTTTTAGTTACAGTGTCAAATTAGGATTGTTTGTGTTTCATTCTGTGTTCACTTAGCAGGATTTAAAAGCCTTTTATTAATAGCTGCCAATTTCTAGAAAGGAAATTTCCTTACAGTAGTCTTACGCTTTGGTCTCACTGATTTGGGGATCTTCCTTTAGTGTTTCCATGTATATTTGAGAGCCATTTCCCCAAAATCTAAGACTCCCCGGGCAGACAAAGAGCTGTCCCAGTGCACCAGTTAGAGGAAATCACAGCTTTGTTTTACCAAAAGTCACAGTGAGAGCTACTGCTTCCTTGAACTCAGCCTTATCTTAAGAAAAGGTAATTTATTCCCTGACTCATTTTTCAAGTAAATTTAACCTTTTCTAACAGTGCTTGCTTTATCTGCCGCTACTCCTGTCTGTTTTTTTCTGCTTTCTGTCCCACATGCCATCTGTCTTACTTTCTGGTTTGTTTTCTTTTTAAATACTCCAAGGTAATGCAGCAGATAGAAAAGAAGCATGAATATTTATGAACCATCACTGCCACCTTCGTTCTGAGGGGAGGACGTGTGGATGGCTTCCTGCCAGGTCAGGTGATGCTGTGATTGCAGAAACTAATTGGGATCTACCTAGGTTGTTACATGGAGGGGATGCCTACAAGGAACAACTCGGTATCATCCATGGCTCAGCAGCGCTTGCATGCTGTGTCAGTAGTCCCTGCGCAAATAACGTAGTAGGTGAGCGCTAGTCTGTTGTTGTAGTTAACTGTCTCATGGTCAAGTAATGCCCCAGTGTGGTGGCAAGGGCTTAATTTTACCGTCAACTTAAGAAGTACCACTTCTATAATGCTTTTTAAGTAGCTATATGGAGGCCAAAGAGCTGGGCGCTTCTGATAGAGCTGGGTCTAATACTATATGAAAGTTTTGGTAGCTGTAACAAGCTTGGCGAAGTTTTGTAGGCCAGAGAGTGGCTTGAGTTTTTCTTTCATACTTTCTCCCAAATGTTCAGATAATTCAGAGAGGCACTGAAGAGTATAAAAAAAAGTAATTTTACACATTAGGATTATTTGTATGATATTTAGAATATATATTAAAAATAAATTCTTCATTTGTAATACATAAGTAACGTTTGATTTTTTTTTTTTTTTTTGTACTCGTTTTTTTTCCATCCTGGTTCCCGATCAAACCTTTTGCGGTGAAGCTGCTGAAGACTGATGGCTAAAGGTAGCAGCTGTGATAACCCATGACATAAAATCCAGGCAGTTCCATCTGTCTCAGCTCCAAAAGCATTTGAAATGCAGGTGTTGTTCGGTAGGTGCGTGGTGCGAGTGGTGACATCCTGGTGACAGTGAGTAGAGAACCAAGGAGATAAAACTTTGACTCTTACTCCATTACAGAACAGTGTGCTGAAGCGTGTCCAGGTATGTGGTGAAAGATTGACTTTGCCTGCTGTAAGCTAGTCACTTGTGTAGATGTGGGCCAAATGATTGACAGCTATGCAACAGCTGATGAGCATGAAAGCCCCCTTGTGACCCAGGTGTGCCAGGTCAAGTAGCAAGCAGTCTGAATAGTCATCGGAGCAGGAAGGAGATGCATTGAGAGCCACAAAGGAGTGACAGGGGTGGCTTTCTGCCAGCGCAGCAAGTGGTCCTCCACCCCTTGTGCTTAGGTATCAGCTGAAGAAATTTTGTTTGATTTACAAGTAATTTGTGGGTGGTGTGTTTTTTTGTTTGTTTGGTTGGTTTTTTTGTTTGGTTTTTTTTAGTGTATGATACTGCACTATATGCCTTCTTGGTAGGGGTGAGTAGATGGTGGAAGGTGGCTGGCATCATCACATTACTGTACAGAGGCTAGGAAGGAACTTGCGGTGACATCATTTGTGTCCTGCTACAGCCATGCTTACAGGATGGAAGGTAAAATCTCCTGTGTTGGGCTGGTGCCGATGCAGGTGCTCATTGGGGCACATTTGTTGCCTTGTATACAGGAATTGTAGATTCTTTAAAATTGAGCCCTGCTGCTAACTGATCACTCAGTGGATACATTTTTAAGTGGGTTATTTGTTTTGAAAATTGGATTTCCCTTTGTAATGCATAATTTCTGTTAGTACAAGTAACACATTGATTGTCATGGAATGAGATTTAAGGAGATGGAGATTAGTTTTCATTTCTCCTCCTTTGTTGACACTATGCACTTGACACTATTTTGTGAGTAATAAGTTTCAGTGTTTTGTCAACGACTTGTGTCCTTTCCTGAGCCCTGCTCTGGTAGTTCCCGGTCTTAGGCTGAGCCTGGCAGGTGACAGGCAGGTTTTATGGGAAGGGGACTAGAGACTGATCTTGTGACCAAAATGGTACAGTAAGTACAGGATATCTAGAATCTTCTACAGGCAGGGTGGGAAGAGCAAGTAACATGAACCTCGGGAAGCAACCAGACCTTACGTAGTGGCGCATGTTGACAAGTTCTTCTGGGCTCCTCGGATGGTGAGCTATGGAAAAAACACTGCATCCAGGAGAGTGGTTCCTGGCCCTTCTGTTCAACTCTGAGTGCGATTTGGATTAAGCTTGTGAGAAGAGCAAGGAAGGTGTTCTTCCTTGTCTTCCTCCTGAGGAGGAAACGCATACCGAGAGTGGCAGAGCTGGGGCACGCTGCTCCTCACGGAATGTGGCCCCGTTCTGCTAGGGGCGAGCCACGATTGAAGAGTGCTGTGGGCAGTCTGTGCAAATACCAGCAGAAAGCCAAGGAGGTTTGCAAAAGGAAAGCTGGCAGAAGTGAAGGGGCCACCTGTAGCACCAAACCTGATTTTAAGGTGCTTCTGAGGAAATGTGTATTTCTTTGTACTTAGTAACTGTAATGTGTTCATTTTGTCTTGCGGACCCATGTAGGATTTGGGATGTAAGGGCTTCAAGTTAGAAAACATATTTCTTGGGCAAAATTATTGTCATCCCTCAGTAAATGGTAACAGGCCTTTAAAAGCCTCTCTTCTGGCTGTGTCTTTTTGGTGTTTTTTGTGGTTTGTGTGTTTTGGTTTTTTGTGGGGTTTTTTTTTTTTTTAGTATTTAGAAACTAAAATTCAATTTTATAAAATCAACTAAAAACAACCAAACATCCATGGATGTCACTGAAATCAGGAATTCACCTTCAGTACTGAGTACAGTTTTCAACTCTTAACTGCTTTGCAGTCAGCATTATATTGCATTTAAAATAAAGTTTTACCTGGTTCTGTTTTGTAACACTTGAAGTTTTGATTTCTCCTTCATCCCACGTACTATTTGTTGTGAATTCTGTGATGAAAGAGCTGTGGATGATTATTTTCTGACTGAAAGGCTCTAGGATGACAGCATACTGTGTTATAAATTGGAATTTACTTTATCTGGTCCTGTAACATCTTTTTTCCTTCTTCTCTTCACTTTTTTTTCTTTTTACCTCACCAAGTCCAGCAAGCAGATAGCTCAGAAAAGCAATTTTGACCTGTGGAAGCTAGTGCCAGGTATTACCTGTTCTTTAGGTTAGCCCAGCCGTGTGTTCGAGATTGGAAGTGTGCATTTTAATCCTAGGTCTTGTAATAGTTACCGATAAGAACACGCATGTAGCTCTGGGGTAATACACTTCTCACAGGTAACGCATTAATGTTTTTTAACTACAAATCACTAATGGACCCAGATGGAGGTAGGTGTGAGCTGCTTTTCCTATTTTTTTAAAGGGACAGGTCTCTATCTAGTTTGGACAGATTTTCAGAGCAACTGTGAAAAGGTGTGAATTGCTCTCTGCTGAATTTTAACACTGAAACTGGAAGTATTACAGCCCCTCAAAACAAGAGACTTTAACGCGGACCAAAAAAACCCCCAAAACTCATTAATACATTAACTGTTTTGGCTGGCTTCAACTTGAGAAAAGGCAAGCAATTACTTTGATCTAGCTGTAAACAAGTGAAGACAAGGTTTTGTTTGAAATGTGTTGGGCAATCTGAAACACTCGCCATTACCAACCATGTCAGGCATAACTTGTGGTGAATGGAAAGTTAGCAGCTTCTGTCTCTGGGCCCCAATTCTGCAAACCTGTGCTTAGGTATTACAAGCATAACTCGTGTTAAGTGACTAGTCCCTCTGAATGCACTTGGTTTGTGAGTAGAGAGCTCAGCGATGCTGCGGTACCTGGTGATGTGACTGGGATGGCTTCCATCAAAATGCAGTACTGGAGGAATTGAAGCTATTAGTAAAATTAGGTCAAATTTTATGAAGTGTGTTGTTTGTTTGTTTGTTTTTTTAATCCCAGCAAAAAGAAATCTAGCTTCAGAAATGCTGAGTTACTTTGTTGATACTGTCAGTCTAAGATGTTTGAATTTTAGTTTCATCGGCCTATTTTATTCAACAAGAGCACCTTGGTTCAATAATAATGTTTAAAACAGTTCAGTAATCTGAAAGTAAAATATATACTGCTATTCTTTTAGCAGAAAATTTCTACACTTCTGGTTTTTATGCAACAGTACTCAACTGTTCAAGCATATTTTTAACTTTTTGTTGTTTTTTTTTTAACTAAGCCCTGAACCATCTCTCTGACTGAACACATTCAGAGTTAAGCAAATAAAGTCCAGATAGATGTGCTGAGAAAAGGATAGCGTATAGCTGTTTCATATGAATCATTCCATTGTTCTGTCTTTTCTGCATACATAGAAATAGGTTGCTAACTTTTATTTACCCGAATAATTTTGAGCAGACACTTAGCTGTGCATAAATGGTTAGAACACAGAAAAGTAAAGAAAACTTACTTTTCTGTTTCTGGAAATAAGTAAGCAGCTCTTCAGACAGACTCTCTAATTAGATAGGTGAATGTAACTGTGCTATGGTATATAACAAGGGGAATTCAGTTTGAGAGGGGAGTTTTTGCTTTGTATATGAGGTGACTCTCGGTACAAGGCCAGCAACTGTGTGTAGTATTGTACAGGAATATGGAGATGGAGGAAGGAAAAATGGTAAGATAATAAAGGTTTAAAGGGTGTTTCAGAAGAGCAAGAGAACTAACTCATTCCCGGTTACACAATACCTAAAGGAATTTTGCAGGGAGGAAGGAAATAATCAGAAACATTGCTGCTTTTAAAACAGGCTTCAGACTATGCAGGGGGTAGAGAGTACAATTTACTGTCGATCGTTGTGGTTTTAATGCACCTAATGCTGCCAACATCTGAGCACCTGTGAAGGTGTGTGTGCTGGTGTAAGACAAGGTCACACTCAGCAGACTGTAATGCAATAAATGTTGCAGTAAGGAATTGAAAAATAAACAATGGAGGTTTCCAGTGTTAATTTCGTACATTACAAATGCACAGGATTTTCTTTTACAATTAAACTATTCAATATGTTACTTAATGTACAGTGTATGCATTTTGATACAGTTAAGGTTGCTATGGAAACCTGGCATTTTTATTCTGTTAATAGTGTTTCAGATAGCAAAATGTTTGCATTGTATTACTGTGAGCCTTCTTTCTACCCCCACTCCTCAGCTCCTTTGCTTCTCAGTTGGGAGGTAGGTGACAGAGAAAAAGCCATGGCCTGGAATTTCCATAGTAAGCGTCGACTGAAAAAAGGGATGTGGAGCTGGAACTTAAAAATTACAATTTTCACTTCAAGTAGCTCTTGAGCCTTGAGTTGCTTTTTGAAGTGAGGAAGTAATTAAATGTTAATCTTTTACAGTGTAGTGTCAGTGGGCTGTTAGTTTGAGGGTCTTTTTAAAAAAAACTTGAAAATGATGGGTACTTTCTAATGAGAAGTTTCCAGTAATTTTCACAGCATGATTCTGAATAGTGTTGGAAATGTACTTGACCTAAGAAACGGTGACCAGTCCTAATACTTCCTGTTAGATTGATGGGTTTGTTCATATTTGAAGACTTTCTTGTTGCCTCGCCTCATTCTGTAAAGCATTGAGAACATGTTAACCAAGTCTCATTGAGTGTGATGGGAATATTTACAAATATAAATCTAACTTTATGCTTAAGCATTTTGAGACCTAAACCAAATTTAAGTAGATTTACGGTACATGTGATTTACGGTTCAGGTATTTGTGCCAAGCATCAAGCCGCATCTTTGTGGTTTAAGTAACTCTTCAAACACCTGTCTCTTTCTGCTCTACCGCTACTGTATTTACTGTTGGTATAAATGCCTTTATTGGGTTGGTGAGAAAAGAGCTGAGAAGCAAGAGAGCAGGTTTGCTGTGAAGCTGAGAACATGTGTTTGTCTTTCATAGTCTGTTTCTCATCTCGTGAATGCTAGCTGTAGGTCTCAGCAGCACTTGTCTTTCAAAGTGTGTGGTTGCTGAGGCCCACCGAACAAAGTGGCTGCTCAAGGAATTATGTCCATCGCTATCTGCCCAAGCTTTCTGCTGCAGGCCTGCCTTCTGTGGCAGAAGTAAGGGTGTGCTTGCGGTTCAGCTGTGCGCAGCAAAGCCTGCTGGAAGTGGGTGTGAGCTGGCATGGCAGGATATAAACTGACCTGCGGATACACAGCCACTTCTGCTGACTCTGCTGCAGGTAATTTGTGTGGTAATTTTGGGTGGAGGAGTGGTAGCAAACAGCTGAAGTAGGTGAAAGGGAGGAAGGCGAAGGGCAGTAATACTTCAAACTGGCAGCTGCTTGCTTGCATGGATGTATTTTAACAGCCTGAGAGAGTTGGGTGAAAGCCCAGTTTCTCTGGCGTGGCACCTTGGCTGGTCAAGGTCCCCTTGATGACCAAAGGACATTTGCTGCCTATCTGTCTGCAGTGGTGCTGCTGTTTCACCAGCGCAAATCACGCTCAAGCCCTGTGTAGGTTAATTCATAGAAGCAACTCTGATGTATGGCCAGGCCTGCGATGTGTTGCACTGTGGATCCAGTGGCCCTTACTAGCACTCTCTGTATGGAACATAGGACAGTTCTTCTGGTTGCTTACATGGCGTGCAGGTGGCATCAGGCAGTTAGCTAATTTTGTTTGCTACTTCACTTTCCCTCTTAATGCACTGATACGTAGGGTGGTGAGGATGGAGTGACTTTCTGTTTGCTGCTTCTGTCCCTTTGCTTGGTTCAGCAAGAGGAATCTAAGGAAGACTTGGACATGTCCCTTAAAAGCTTGGTAGAGAACCGGTAACTAATTGCCTCGGGGAGTGATCTGGTTATCTGTATGCATATGTTTTGGTGTTGTCAAAACAGATGTGCAGGCTTTCTTTGAAATGTTTCTAAACGTACGGGAAAAAACTCGCAGTTGTTAAGAGCAAGGAACATGCTTGTGTCAACTGCCGCATCAGCAAGGTAGTCCTAAGGGGGTTGTCTAAATGCTAGTTGATGTGTCTAAGTGTTCATCAATTTTTATCTTTTAGAAGACTGCAAGTACTTAGTGTTTTAGTTGAACACTGCTAAGCACATACATAAAAGTCCTGTGTGTGTGCCTGTGTGCTCCAGGGAGAGGTAAGAGAACAGTGACATCTGTCTTATCCTCTCCTGATATGGTAAACTCTTGTTCTGTGGTGGTAGAACTATGATGCTGTACATCAATTTAGGATCTGAGTCAGAAATGCAACATAAACTGTGATAGAAGTGCCTTAGTATGTGGCATAAGCACAGACTTGATTTTGTTCAGCCGGTGTCCCAGGAAAGAAAGGCACAAAGGGTAAGCTGTTTGCCTTGCAGTTACAAGATCTGTGATTTTGTAAGAACTTTGCAGAATGACCACAGACTCCTTCTGGATCTCTGTCTCTCACCTGTAAAATGAAAGCAAATGTAAAATGAAAGAGTAAAATGAAATGTTCTTGATGAGGAGCGTTTGAAAGGCTTAGCTTTTTAAATAAAAGTAGCTAAAATTTACTGGAACCTCAATTAACTGGAACCAGTGCCCTGCAAATCCTTGCGTGTTTCTGTTTGTTCACATGTATGAGGTTTTCTGTATTTCAGTGGCTACAGAATTAATTCTGTTCATCCAAATGCTAATGTTTTTCTGCTGCCTTGTACCTGTTGTTAGAGTATTTGGTAGGAAGAGAGCAGTGTTTTCTGTCAACAGTCCATAAAGATGCAGTATTTGGCATTTAGGCTCCGTATACATGCCTGTACCTGTACAGTGTGAGCGTGAAAAGCTGTGGGGTTCAGAAGGCTTGGGCTTGATGCTTACTTGAACTGGGGTGGGTTAAAACAGGGGCTACAAGAAAAAAAAGGTGTTAATTCTTTTAAAACTTCTGCAGCAATGTTCTTGTTGACCTAAAAGTGAAAATCTTCCCAAGTGGCCGGATTTCAAACAGCACAGCACTTTTGCATTTGGTATGGCATAGCACTCTACCTGTTAATAGTTTACAATGTGTTTTCTAACCAGTTTCTGTCTAGCAGCTGTAGCTGAATTACACAGTAAAATACATTGTTCCTTATGGAAGATGCATCTGGTGATGTTCAGCTGCCAATGAGGGAAGATTAAATCTGGATGTTTTTCTCTCTTGACAGCTGTCACTGGTGATGTGGAATTTCTGGTAGCTCTCATGCTTCCCCTTATTCTCTGTGAAACATGACAGCCTGAGTTAGTGGGTAAAAGTCTCCTCCCAAGCAAGGTAGAAATAATTCAGCTGGGGAGCCCATTGGAGCTGAATCATGTTTTGTTAATGTTGTCCTGTGTTTGGATCAGAAAAGTTTCTGTTACGTTGATTCTCATTTATTTTATTTTAACTTTGTTGATGTGGACAGGCTGTTGCAGTTCCAGCTAATGAGTTGAAGGTGATCTAAACTTAGCCTGTTCTTACTGCATTGGTAGGAAATGAAAATGCTTGAACCGTTTGCTTACTACATCTCTGTAGTGGGGATAATAACCCCTTAAACATTGCAGCCAGTTCTTCAAAAGCAAGGGTGTTTGTTTCTTATCTTGACTGTCCTTGAG
>VZTL01049449.1:0-11584 GCA_013400535.1 Scopus umbretta | reverse complement strand
CCACATGGGATCTCTCTCTTCCCCCCCACCCCCCCCTTTTGGAGATAGAGAAATTGTATACTGTTCTGTGTTTAATCTGAACAAGAAGTCCAGAAATTGCTTCTGCATACAAATTTATGTTCAGTCTCTTAATTTTTGCATTTTAATTATTTGGTGATTTTAAGAGTGCACCCTTGTTACAAGAAACATGACAGGCTTAATACTTTAAAGGTCAGTGGAGTTGTGTGCATAAATAAGGGTTATTCACCTAAGCAAGGGTTGACTCATCAGCCTCAACTTCACCAAGGTGGAGAAGCTCTCCTAGGTCAGTTTAGCACCCTTCAGTTATATATAATGGACTGGAACTACTTTACAGAGCTTATTAATGTTTTAGAAATAACATTACACTTTACATGGTCATTATAATGCAACTATGTAATTGTATTAAAATAATTCTGTATTTATCTTAAGACAGCTTTAGAATACACTATTTTTTCTTCATTCTGCTGAATTAACAATGTCATTAGCCTGTGCTGTGTTTTGTTGGCTTCTGCTAGTGCTTTCCGGAAAGCTTCCAGTCTCACTTTTAACTAGGTCCTTCTGCCTGAAGAAAAGACTAAAAAAGTTGTGGCTTACTCTCCTCTTTACTGGTTGCACATTTCTGTTTCCCTTTCATCTTGAGACGCTGTAGTGTTTATTCCCAAACTTTTATCTTTCCTATTACACCAAATGAAATACACTGGCAGAATTTAAAAGCAATAAAACTCAACCTGGTTAGTCCAGTCAGTGAGGCTTTAATGAAATACTGCAAAGTTTAGCATTTCTCATAAGATGCTATTGTGCTTTCACCTTCCTGTTTTTAAAAATGGGATGTCTGTTGAAAGGAATGCTAGAGTTGATATTAGTGCTTTGGCTTGTGAAGCTTAATCATATGCTTCATATGAAGCTTAATCATATGACCCAGTAGCAAATTATAACACATCTCTTTGTGTTAACCCGTTTCTGCTACCTTGTGCTTAAAGGTGTTGTGTGTGACCCTATGCTGCAACCTTGTTGGTGTGTATTTGTATATGTTTGCATCTGCACAGTGCTCTGGAAACTGCTTTGGGCTCACCAGAGGTGCAGGTAGCAGCCCCAAGGGTTGTTTTGAATCTAATACACTGAAAATGCTTCCCCTCTATCTGTGATTTGTTCTACAATTTCTTATTCTGCCAACTTGATAGACATTTTTAATATTGCTCTTGAAGTAATACATAACTTTCCTTTTTTTTTTATTAATATTGACTACTTGGTGTAATCCTTGTCATCTCTCATGGTGCATTTTTTTAGGGGTCGGATTGGGCACATGTACCCAGAAGGCTTGTTCATAAGAAGACACTCTGCTGCAGAGCTGCAGATCTAAGCAGAATGCTTCATGTCTGAAAATGACTGGTGGCGACATTTGAATGTTTGTATTGCAGGTGATAGTAAGGAAGTGTGCAGTGGTGTGAGCAGATGCATGCAGTGTTTATCTGCAGTCTCGGGGCAGAGGTAAAATAGAGAGGCAAAAATAAAAAACCTAATGTTGCATGGGGTGCTGCACTAGAGAGCAGGTGTGGGCTACGTGGAGTGTCTGGGCAGCATCCTGTTCCCTCGGCACAGTGGGGTCTCCCTGTTAATGTCCTTGGCGTGACTGTGTCCTCTTGGCTGTCTCACTGGAAGCCTTCTGCTGTAATTTGCTCTATCGTCCTAGCTGTGGAAAGTTTGTGCTTTGGCCTCCCTGCTTGTCTTTCGCAGTATGATTGCTGCCACCATTGCTTGCCTTGTGAGGTCCCTGCTAAGGTACAGGATACTACCCTTGACTTGGTTTCCCTAAATTCAATTCATTGCTCTTTTACATACTTCTTGAAGGAGCTGAGAGCCGTTTAAACCTAGATCCTCAGAGGAGTTAGGCTTTTTATTTCCTTTTGTGGATCTCACCTTTAATTTCTATGCGTATGCCTGCAGAGCCAAATAGAGGTGAGACTGTGCTATGGGTCTCCAAAGTTTGTCAGTTTAAATTTTACACAGAAAATAATAACTAGCTCCTTGTCAAATTAGTCTCCTTCCTTGTTCTAGTTGCTGCTGGTTCCTGGAGCTGGTTGGATTAAAGCTGGTGGGAGGATGCTTTTACACATTGCTCTTCTGCTCTCACCTGAGTGTGTGGAGATACTTCCTGTACTTCAGTTCCCCATTTGCAAAGTAGGGATTTACAGAATTTTCCTACCTCATTGGTTGAGAGGTATTGACTCTACAGGATTGTGAAAATGTATAGAGAGAATTGCACAATCTTGAACATTTTTTTGTTTTTTTTTTCAATCTGTATGTCTTTCCAGGACTTGCAGTGGGCACAGATGGCCAGAGACAAGCTAACAAGTCCCTTGACTGTTCTAAAAATAATCAGATAGTTCATTGGTTTCTGCTTTGTTAGTGCTTTGAATGTGCTGTTGTTCATGTAAATGATTTTGGAAAGTAATGCTCACAGTTGGAGGATTGATCGTTGATGCTTTAGAGCCAGCAAACAGGATTTCTGGGTGCTTACCCCTGAGCACAGCAAGCAGGCCCTTTTGTTATCTCGTGGAAATGCAAACTACTTGAACTGCAAGTAGCTAAGTATACTATGATTCATGCCTGAGAAGGGAGGGAAAAGAGAGGAAAAATAATTACAGAAAGTAGAAAAAAAATCATCAAAGTCTTTAGAGGACTTAGAATGTTCTGTTCAGATGTTTGTTTATTTTTTTGAGATCCCCTGAAAAATGTAGTTCTGTTCCCCTTTCCTTATCCTCACGCTTAGAGCCTCTTCCTTTTCTGCTGCTTTGAATGTACCGTGACAGGAGGCTGCTGTCCTGCAGTGCCAGGTGGCAGAGTGGGGAGCAGGAGCTGAAAGCAGCATTTCTGGAGGTCTTGGAAGGGTGGTGGCAGTTGCAGTGGTGTGGGTACCCACAGTCTGGAGTTCAGCCTGTTTCTTGATGATTTTTTTTTTAAAAAAACCCCACTTTTGCTTGTTTGTTTCTTTTGTGCCCTTGGTGGAGCATTCCCACCCTCATTACAAAATCCCAGTAACATCCCCAAAACCCCTGGCAGCAAGCCTAAACAGACAAAGCAATTATCCAAAAATATGCTAATATAAATGAAAAAATCCAGAGCAGTAAGACTAACATAAAAATATACTATAGTTTTTGCTGTATCTTGTTCTTTCCTTCATATAATCATCAGGTGCTGACATTGGCTAAATTTGGAGAGTGGCAGATTCTTAACGGGATCCTCACTTGAATACATTGTTTGTCCATCAGGAATATCTTTCCTCTTGAAATTACATAACAAAAGATTCAGCATTGCTGTAGACATGTAATATAAGCTTTTCACTGGATTATTTCAGTTTCAGTGTAGAAAGAGTTAAACTGACCCTGAAATTTCTATAAAATCAGCTTTGTCATCATTTGAGTTTGGACTGTAGTCATGATATATGAGTAAGATGTCTGTCTCCCAGCATATAAATATCTCCCAAGTACATTTTTAATAGTCTGCCTGATTCAGTCTTCATCTCTACCAGAAAGGAGCTACCAGGAAACCAAGATTCATTTTAATCCTATATCCTTAGTAACATTTTAAGCAGTTAAAGAATACCTGGGATTTCTTTCTTTGGAGGTTTCAAAGGACAGGTAGGGGGGGAAGTGTGGAGTAGGTTTACTTTTTTTGGTGTAACTTTAAAACGTCAGTGACAACCTATAAAGTAAATGTGGCTTTTGTACTGTTACGGCTTTAAAGAACTGAACACTGAAAAGGACCTTTCAGAAATACTGGTTTTCAGTAGTAATTACTGCAGGGTTACACTGTGGTCCTCCTAGCTTCCAGGCTCTTTTTTTTTTTTTTTTTTTCCTCCTTTTTTTCTTCNTTTTTTTTTTTTCTCTCTCCTCTTTAAATCCAGCTAGTACATGAAAAATTCCCCAAAACAAAAGTAAACTTGGAGGTTATAAAGTCTGCACTCCTAATCAATTTGCTTTTCCTAGTATTACATTTTCAAAGTCTAATTTTCAGCCTTAAATATGCCTTCCTAGAACACCACCTTTGTTTCTTCTAAGAAGGTGAGATAAGTAAGTTTTAAGTCAACAGAGTGGAACCTGATGTTAAATTATTTTATTGTGAAAATTTTCATTAATTGGTGACTGGATATGAGATCCTTGTGCATTTTTATCAGGAAAAGAAAAAAAATACACCCAAATGCCCCTGTTACTTCTGGTATATGGATAATATTACAGTTTTTCGAGTGCTTATCTGTTCTGAATATAATTTTGGGGTTTTTTTTAAGTTCTTGACTTATTCCCCCTCACCGCGTGAAAGGACTTGGAGTTGCATGTAGCTGATGTGGGAAAAACAGGCTCCATATCCAGGTTGTCATTGCTGGCTTTGTTTAGTGTTGATGAAGGCAAACGGCAAACCCTAACGCTTGGTGAGCTGAGCAACGCCACTCTGGTTTGGTGCTGGCACCTCCTGCAGCATCTGTGGTTAGGTCTAGGCTTAAGCCTTGCCTCCTCTCTCTTTGTGCCCCTCTTTGCTGAAGCAGGGGGTGGCTGCTCTGGGACAGGGCAAGACAGGGCTGTGGGCAGACAGGGTTTTTTTCCTCCTGGCTCCCTGGGCAGTAGCCCTCCCTTCATCTTCAAGCACTGTGCTGGAGCAGGGTAGGTATTCCCCTGGGTGGGGTCAGTAGATCATGGGAGAGGAAGAGAATGAATAGAAGGACTCTTGCATGGGGTGAGGCCCTGAGTACAGCTCTCACTTAGAATCATAGAATCGTTAAGGTTGGAAAAGACCTCTGAGATCATCTAGTCCAACCGTCAACTCAACACCTCCATGCCTACTAAACCACATCCCGAAGTGCCACATCTACATGTTTTTTGAACACCTCCAGGGATGGCGTTCCTGCCATTCATCCCAGCTGATCATGTTTCGGTGAGGTGAGAGGGGTTCTCCTCACTTCCCTCTTCTCGTTCCCATGGTCCCGCTGTCCTCTTAGTCCTGGGTTTAGTATTATCTCAGTGCTCTGTGGTTATTTGACAGTTCTTGGTGTCAATGTGAGACTCAACTCTGCAGTGTCTGTGCAAGGGCACTGAGGGGCCAGAGTGTAGTGGAGGCAAAGCAGACAAAGGGGAAAGAGTGGCTCCTCTTTCTTTGAACTCCTCTTTAGTTTGCTATAGACATTGTAGTTGTATGTAGTTTATTGTAACTCTAAATGCAGTGCAAAGCCACTGGCTTTGATTCTCTGGAGGTCTAAGGGCCTGCCCCAACAGGGAGGATAAGGATGCATCGAAATTCTCAGGAAGTATGTGATACTTTCATACAGACTGGATGTCTGAGCAGGGCAATTTGTTTTAAATCTATTCTTATGCTACTATCGTGTAGGTTTCTGTGTCCAGCTGAAGACTGTGACATGCATTAACTTGCAGAGATAAAATAGTATTCTCTTTATAAAGCCAAAGATGTCATAGGCAAATTTGCCATTTAAAGAGTGACCATTACTGTAAGAATCTACCTGATGCATAAAGATCAGAGAGACTAGATTCTTTTTGGTACACTGGATGTATTCAGAATTAATGAGTAAGAAAAAGTGCATTTTGAAGCAATGGAGTTTAATTGCTGTGGACTGATGCTCCATAAATATGGAGAGAAAACTATGGTAAGTATTTCTGATAGAATCTAGCATGATACGTTCTTGGGCTTTTCAAGTAGCTTAGTCTATTTTTACTACATTATCTCTGTTGTTGACATGTGGCAGTTTGTAGCTTATGATCTTTTAATGCAGAGGAAAATAATGGGAACTGATTAGGTCCTGGAGGAATTTTTTTTCTTCTGCTACGAATCATAATTTATGTGGATTCCATTTCTTTGTTATACAACCCATTAGACTAAAATGTTTAGTAGTAACTTCTGGTTTGAACTTTAATCTGGAATATTCATAAAGAACTCTTAAGAAGTTAACTTATTTTGTGCATGTACACAAGCCATCAGGGTAGGTTGAATGTGTGTTGGAGAGGGGAAGAGAATCAAACATCCTGGCAGAAATCTTGGATGGCAATTGATGTGGCATATCATTAATTGTAGTAATTACCAAGCAGTTCTGAAATTCCCAACTCCTGGTTTCCAAGTGCCTCAGTATGGCATTCTGCAGAGAAGTGGTGATTTCTGTATCAAAAGGCAATGTTACTGGCCTCCCCTCCCTGCCTTTTTTTTTTTTTCTTTTTTTTTACATTCAGAAAACCTTCCTTAAGCTGTCTATCTCAAGGTGACTGCAATTCATCTGGAGAGCAGGAGGCCCATCGTGTTTCTCTCTGTATACTTGTTTGAACTTGTGTATCGTTCAAAACAGTCAAACCTGTGTAAAGAATGTAGATCACTCTTTTGTTTTTTTCTTTACGTTGTCTTAAAACTTTCTTATTTCTCACAATTTTACAGAATTTTTATAAAGTGAACATTATGTGTCTTTCTAGTTATATTGTTTGCACTAGATATTTCCGAAGTGTCTCTTGGTCTTCCTGTCTATAAAACACATTAAACCAGGAAGATGTTTTGGTATAAACTATTTAACAGCTTGCAAAATATTTTGATCCTTCAAGGCTCTTAAAACATGCTGCTGCTCTTTGGGTTACCTGCTTTGCAGTAGCTCTCTTCCTCTCCTGGAGAGACTGGCCTGAGTGCATTTATTGTTTTCTGTCTCATTGTATACTAAATGGGTATCACATGGCAAGCACTGACTGGTTAAAGTTTTACTTTACTTTGTCACTGAGTCAACTGCATTTCCACAACGCTGTTGATTTTTGTAGGTGTTGTTGACATGTTGATTTATGGAATTCCTGTTTTTAAATGTTATATACAGGGGACTCTGCCTGGATATGAGGTACTGAGGGGAAAAAGAGCATCACACTTGGCTGCTCACCGTGCCCATTTGACTGTACATAATGGAGACCAAGGAAGAGAAGAAGGAACGACGACAAGGCTATTTTGCTCGGTAAGGTTGCAGGGTTTATTTCAGTGTTGATTAAAATACGGAACTGCTCATTCTGCCTTTTTCACAAGGCTTTACAATTTTTCAAGTATGTATAAAAATGAAACTCATGCTGCATTATGTATCCAGAAAGTGCTTTCCTTGCTGTGTCCCTAATATTGGAATGATTTTTTTTTTTTTTCTGTTTGGGTAGTGGAGATAAATTTGAATTGTAATTGTTATCTATAACACAAAACTGTTCTTGGGTACTCAATTGCAAATTGCACTGCACTTGAGCTTCCGGCATCCAGTTCCTGAAGAGTGTTTATAAAAACAAGCACATCTGAAACATAAACATGTCTAAACCTAAAGTTTTTCTGATTTCAAATAATGCGCAGACTAAGTAGCATTATCTCATAGGGTAAGATCAGCTAAGAAAGGGTAGTTATATGCCGATAGGTTAAGCTGCCTAAACTGTTTCATCTTTATAAATACAAGCAATGTTTTTTCAGCCAATCATTTTTGTCATTTGGAATTCACGATTGGTAATTTTTAAGAAATAAGTGATGTTGATTTCCTAATAACTTGTCTTTGTTAATTTGGCAAGTCTGTAATCATCTCTGAGCTCTGATGTACAAGAAGAACCAAAGCTCACTTACTCTTGGGGGGGGCAGAAGGGGTAGGAGGTCAATATAAAAACCGTCTTTGACTCAAAGATACTTCCTGCACCGTCAAAGAGGAAAAGCGTATAGTCTCTCCGCTCTGTACTAAATAACTATTATTGAAACTGCATTAGAACACTAGCCTTAGTGCATTAGAGACATATCGAGACATGCCTGTTGCACCACTTGGAAGTAGTAGCATGGGGAAAAGTTGCAGCACTTCTTTATTGCTGTTCAGGTGGTATGTAGTAGCAGCTAAAGAGGAAGTTTTGTGGTGGAGGGCATCTTAATACCAGGTAACTTGTTTTGCATTTGGAGAAGTGCGGTTATGTTGATGTTGACAGAATGGAATGTTGCACTTTTGCTTTTTGAGAAGGGGAAATAAACAATGGCACCTATAACAGAGGAGGTATCAAGTAGGATAAAGCAGAAATAGCTGAAGAGATTGTACTGTGGAGCAAGTAATTCTTGTTAAGGAAGACGGGCTTTGAGAGAGATGTCCGAGTAAGATGCTTTAATACTACAAGAGAATGTTTTGAGTCCTTTCTAAATGCTGTCTGCTAAACAAAATGGAAAGCCACAAGAGGCTTTCAACAAAGTCCTTGACATTTTATTTCATCTGTTTTGCAGCTTTCCTGTGTCATCTGTGGCTATTCTCTTCTAAAAATTTACAGGGACAGTGTGTCTTGTATGGGCACAGGACATTAGGGCAAGGGTCAAAAACCTGAAATCAATTCTTATTTCTAGCGCTTACCTGCTATGTAATTTTGGGGAGGTCATCTGTCTGTTTCCCTCCTGGCTTGCGTCTTTTTTCTTTATGTAGGTTGCAGGCCCTTAAATGAAGTTCTCATTCTAAGCAAACCCATGTATGATGTCTGCAAGAATGTTCTTGCAGACCCTCAAGTCATGTTTTAATAGAAGCTAAAGTAGGTCAGAAGGCAGTATGCCCAGCTTACCGTCACGTGCATTGTCTGCATGTTTAGTCAGGGACCGAAGCAGAACTGAATTTACATGTTCTTGATTTTAGTCTAGCATCTGAAGTCTCGCATTCTTCCTCTAGTAAACAGGTGTCCCAGCATCTTTCAGATGAATAATTTGAATGCTTTACATGATGACCCATGTAAATGTCATATGAGTACCTGAAAATAATAGGCAGCTTATCTTGCCTTTAGTACAAAGGCAGTTCTAACAATGTCCCTACCTGTTCGTGTTTTTTTGGTTTTTTTTTAACTTTTTAAAGTTTAGCATTTGACTTGATGTAGACAGAAGTTCCCAGCTTAGGTGCCTGATATTGGGGCACCAAGGTAATTTAATCAGGTGCATGCTTTGATGTTGCTGTCAATTTTGGTTGTTTCGTGGACACCTGTCCTTAAATTTAAGCACCCAAGTTTAGTAAGTTTTGGCCCTCATCTTTTGTGTGCAGCTTCAAACACCCTGCTTTTCCTGCCAGTTTGGGCTCGTATTTGTTAAGCCAAGGGCAACCTCAGCTGATTATCCAACACATGCACCCCTCTACTTCCATTACTGTTTTTTTCCCCCTTAACTCTTACTACTCTTGTGTTTTGCGAGCCTAAGATGATAATAGTATTTACAAAATCTAAATTTATGTATAGGAAACATTCTTATGAAACAAAGACTCTCCCTCCTCCTTATCTGAATCTTGTTATTTTTGCCTATGACCAGATGTTCATGGGAGAAGACTCCACGGCTTACTGAGGAAGAGAATGGGAAACAGGTTAGACTTTTTGCCAGTAGGAGGGAAAGCTGTACTCCATGTCAGGAGAGTGGGGAAGAGCACTCTTCACCTGGGGCTGAGAAGAAGGATCCTGCTTAGATTCTGGTTAGAAAGGAGAAAACGTATTTATTCAATGCTGAGGAAATGAAATGTTTTATAGCTGCCTTGTGGATTATACTAATGAATATAAACATTTTAATAGAAGACTTCACTCTTTAATGTGAGGGGAAAGGTTATTGTGGTATTAACAAGGATAAAGGCATTAAACGAAAAATGGAAGATGATAGCTCTTTCTCTTAAACTCCTGCTACAGAAACCCAGGTGCTCTGTTGGCAGAGCAAGGGAGCATGTGGGCATGAACAGCAGGATGAGCAGCAGACTCGCTGCCCTGCCAGCATGCCAAAGTGTCTGAATTCCTGTCAGAAGGTGGCTTTTTGGCCTTCAGGCTCATGTAATCTTGGCCCCTCCTGGAAAGCTTTTGGTGGCACTCAGTGTCTGACTGGTTATACTAGCAATTGTTGGCAAGGTTAGCTTGAGAACCCCAAAATACTTGAAGTGGTCAGCATGATGGTAGCTATGTGCTGACAAACCAGTTCCTCATGCTAGAGGGGAAGGAAGATTAACGTGAAATAACCATCTGCATCTCTGTCCCCCAAATTTAGTGTTGTAAAGAAGCTGGTTTAAACATTTATCTTTAAAATTCCTTTGCAGAAGAGAACTACCCAGCCATAATACCTTGCCACTACAGATCTTCATGGTGTGAAGTGCCTCAGTCTTCCCAGGACTCTTCCCCTCCCCATGGCAAGTGAAGCTGAAATAAAACCCTCACTATTCAGTTTTGCTTTTTACCAAATGCTCCTTTACCCACTGTGTTTTGTGGTAAAGGGCTTATTTTTTGCCTTGGCTGGCAAGAAATGAAACAAGTAACTTTTCAAACAAAATAGAAATCTCTACAAAACTTTAAAGACTGATTTAGATTCCTTATGTAGATAAGATGTTACAGCTCGTGGGAGTGTAGCAGGCAAGAAGTAAAAGTGTAAGAGTAACATGCAAGCATAAATTTCTCTTATGCAATAGGTCCTTATTTAAGACTGCTACTCCTACTTAAAGACTATTCTGTGTAGTTTTCTTGCCTAATTCTTCAAACCTTGTTTTTAGGCTCTTCCACTGACTTCTGTGTCATTAGCTCCCAAATGGACCAATATTCCTCCAGCTCTTGCAAAGGTCTCTGTCTCCTCTTGCTGTGAAGTCTGTCCTGGTATCCAGCAAGCCCAAAAATAAATGGTACATTGTAATATAGATGTACATAGATGCACATCTATGTGTATTGGGTCCCTGACTCTGATGTGACATTTGGTGCTTTTTACTGTGATTATGTGCCCGTGAACCCTTGTTCAAGTACAACTTGCAGTTTCCCTCTGCCTGTGCTTCCTTTATCTTCTCTCTTACAGAACGGAGAACCTCTTGGTTTTCCCCTGCCCATTGCACAGAGGCAAGTTTAGAGGTATTTCACCTCCTCAAATAAATAGCTATTAAAATTTTAACTTAATTTAAAAAAAAATTTCCAAAATGAGTGATGTGTGTTACATGGAAAAATATTGCCTTGGATATAAATTGGTAGTCTGGAATGCTGAATGTAGAGCTTGAGAGAATGAGAGAGAATGAAGCTGGAATTGCTTTGCATGTGCTGTTGTGTGATGCTGGATATATTTGGACAAGAAGTTCTAGTAGATGAGAAATTGTAAGGGAAGGGTTTGAGTAGTTTTCTGAAAGAGTGACAAAAGGGGCTCTTTTAGTTTCAAATTTTCTGTGTCTCTTAACCTTCCTCACTGTGCGTTACTCAGCATTTTTCATGCTTTATATTATCTATGATTGATGTTAAGTAGCACTCTACTACTTTCTTAGCACAGAACAACAAATAAGTAGTGCTTTATTTGAAATAACATTACTTTTCAACAAGTTGACTGAGATGCTTACAGTAACTTTATTAATAGTTATGTCTCCAAGTTGTGGTGACCTTAATCTGAGGAATGCTGCATAGAGATGAACCATAAAACTGATACTTACACTGAATGTTTTTTTTAATAGTTTCCAGGGGGATTACGAATTACAAAATACAGCTTGTATTAGGGAAAATATTCTCACTGGGATTTGGGTGCTTTTGTGTTTATTGAATTTACATTGGTCTTGTTACCATCATTCTTTTGGGGG
>VZTL01049432.1:0-14463 GCA_013400535.1 Scopus umbretta | reverse complement strand
ATGATTCTATCATTCTATGATTGGTCCCTTCCTAAGGTCTCTTTGGCCCATGCTATCATAGTGACTAGCACAGCAAAGCTTGACCCAGGACTCTCAAGCAATGTCATGGTGTAAGCTGGATACACCAATGCAGAAGAAATAAAACATTAACTGTTCAAACAGGCTATTTGTTTCTACGATTTTAAAATCTACAATTCATAAAAACTCTAATGTGCAGCCACAACCATGTCTTTGCCTGGCAGGCCCTGCCCAAAGATCTGACTTTCCAGATTGAGCTTGGATTTCCCTTGTCTTTGTGGACCTGCCTGGTATTCACTGGATCTGACATGTGAATTGACTTCCTGGCTTGACCTTGGACCTGCCCCATCACCATGAGCTTGCACAGTGATCTGGAAACTTGGTTGAGCCTGCCTGTGATCTCATAGCCTCCTCTGCTCCCTTGCTGGGAATGGTGGGATGGGCCCTGGCTGGTGAAACCCTGAAGGCCCCTGTGGAGACCCTCGTACCTCTCTGCTCCCGGGGAGCTGCTGGCCCTTGCTGCACACTAACATCATCACTTTCTGAAGCAGAGCCCCAGTTTTTCCTTAGCTAGTAAAAAAAACAGAATTGCTTTTGGGGTAGAATAAAGTCAAGCAGAAGCTTTAACTAAGGAGAGTGAAAAAAAGCCACAAACTGGAATTAAAAAAGGGAATGCTGCCAAGCATGGAGATCATCTACAAGTTTTCCAGAGCACTGACATAGTAGATGACTTCACCCCTTTAACAACAAGTGTCCAAGTCAGACTTCTTCAGAGTCATTCATCAAAAATGGAAAATATTTGTCACTTGGTACTAGTGCCCTTTCAGGGATCTCCCTGGCTCTGAAACTGGACAGCACTTAAATGAATAAGGCAGCGGCACTAGAGAATGGAACCCCCTTGGTGCGTGTCTTAATCCTGTTAGTCAGAATGATGAAATCTGTAGCTGATCTGCAGCATCATTTTAACTGGATAAAGATTCCGTTTGTTTTGGTTTTCCCATGTTACCAATGTGTAATTCCGTGTACTCTCTGCAGAATGATTTGAGGTCTGTTGTTTCCGCTCCAGCATTTGGGGCTGGGGTCCAGGAGCTACATTAATGAAAAATGTAGGTCAGATCATCAGTCATGAAAAATCACTGCCACCTGATGCTTCCTGTGATCTCTGAAATAAAATAGTTAGGGCTGCATTTCAGCCATCGCTAGTGTCCATAGCAGGGGAAAAGTAAAATTTTAAGACAAAACTCAGTTTTCACATCCTAAAAAGTTAATTCTGGGAACAAGTAACAGGTTCCCTTTCCTCCAGTGCCTATGGTCAGGAAGCTAGGCTTTCAGACCCTTTCCTTCCAATGTCCTCAATAAAGCGGGTCAGGCTAGGGTTGTGTCCAGATGAGTTATTCATTGAACTTACTGACCCAGCCCTACGATCAGGCCCATGCTGCGCAGTACGACAGTGGTGGCTTGGAACTGTTCCTGCAGAAGGAGAAGGGAAAACAAAACCTCTGTTTCACTGCTAGTTGTGTCAACTCAACTCACACTGGAAAAGCGTCCATACTGTACCAAAATCACTGTAAGAAGGGCACTGACTGACACATTCAATGGCAGCTGTGGAAGAAGTGGATGCACAAAAATAGTTACTTTGCATGATGGTTTACCATTTAGCCACTTGGACTACTGATGGTACAGCTCAGAGGACTTCCTTCTTGGTGTATCCTTGCTCCTTTCCCAAAAGGCAAAGGACAGGGTGCGTAGCCTTTGCTTACTGAAATCAATGGCAGAGCTCCTGGCTTCTGTTCACTGGGTCTCTGAAGAAGGAAGAAATGCCTGCATGGAGCACTAGGAGCACAACATGGGGGCAAAACAGGTATGTGGTGGCCACAGAGAAAGTGAAAATGGGACTGGACTTGCTAATGATGGATGGGAAATGAATGGCAGTCTGTGCCCTGCATGCAGCTATCCTTTGGGCCCTCTGAATACCCACTCAGCAAACAAACAGCACAGCCCCCTTCCTGCTTGTGCCCTGCTTTCCCAGCTGTGGAGAGGAAAGTGACCCCAAAGAGAAGGACCCATGTTCATTTTGGGAATTTGCAGTGATATGGTGTTGGGTTGGAGCCAGGGGAGCCACCAAGACAGGACACGACGGTGCTCACAGCACCCCAGGTTAGAGGATACGGGGCTACAGACAGCACGCAGACAGTGAGACGGCATGCAGGTAAGCTGACATACAGGCATTAACTGAAGAAGGATTGATCGAGTATTGCCCTTTTAAACTGAGGAAGCTTTGCAGGATTATCACTCAGACATATTGTAACAGAACATGGGCAGACCTATAGGGATATTCAGCTATTGACTGGGTTGGTTGTCACATTCACATGAGTAACTAGGACTCTGTTTGCTGCTAATAAAGTGAAAAGTTACGTGGAAAAATACACTAACTTTGAGTTGTTGGTTAATTTGGAGATTCACTGTCTAGTCAATGCATTGATTTGGATGTAAATTGCTCATAGTTTTGTGTCCTTATTAGAGGTGCAGTCTTTAGGACAGAAATACCAATATTTTCATTAAATATTGTAAGTTAAGTTATTGTGCACTGCATTCATTTTTATCTTTTCTCAGTATGTTGAATTTAAAATTTCTCAGTACTTGAGGGTATGAGGTGGGCATTTCAACATATTTTTGGGTCTGTATTAAGGCATGGCTCAGTTTTATAATGCTTAACTTCCAAAGGTACCATGGTTTCACAAATCCCATTGGCTTCAAAGGCGTTTATGAGTTCTCAACACCACTGAAAATCTGGTCATCCTCAATGTCCGTAACAACATTTTAATCAGCTATTTAGGCCTTTATGGTCAGTGAACACACCACCTCATCCAGCTCCCAGAGGAACAGCCTACAAATGTCTCCTGACTCCCTATTTCTGAGGCAAGGAGGGATTATAATGAGGTTGCCTGCCCTCCCTTTTTCCTCCTAATATTTCAGTGTTTTGCAGAAAAGGGAAAAGATCTTCAATGCCAAGTTTTCCTGAAGGCCCTGCTGCCAGAGAAGATTAATTTTTTTCTCTAGTATATGATAAGCTCGCCTGTTTGGTTCCTCACTTGTGCTTCCAGGCGCACAGTAACCATCTGCCTGAATGCAGCCCTGCAGTAGCAAAAACTGTAGAATGCAAATAGGAAACGTGGCAAAGCCTCCCAGAGAAGGGATGTTGTGTGATGTGTGGTAATGCCAAAGTTCCTTGCAAGTGGGATGTAGCTCTCAAGTCCCTGACATGACCTTGTGGGACCTGCTCGGTTGAGACCTCACTTCAGGCCAAGGTATGCAACCCAGCTGTGAGTACCTCTTACATGGTCTCCTCTGTCCTGTTATGCAAAATGGATGAGTGCCTCCCAGCAGGTACAGAGGAGTGCTACCCTTAGTTCTCACACACGTCTCAAACTCTGGCACAGTCAACAAGACAGCACCTGGTGTACTTGATGCTCCACAGGTATGCAGTGGTAGGAAACATAATAAGAGGCCTTCTCCCTTGGCACAGTCTGTCATGGCAGCAAATGCAATTTGTCCCCCGCTATTATCATGGGTGTAAAATCCCAGTCTCAAGCTCTTATTTACAAACCTGGGTTCAGATTTCCACAAACTGGTCCACTCTTTACTTCCCCAGGCAGGGTGTCTTTCCCAGTTGTCAACACTGAGTGTGAAGGTATTTCTCAAAGAGTTGAAAACATTTTATGAAAATATCTTTACCAACCATTTTTAGTAGACATTGACATGGATCTATGCTCTACTTCAACCAGTTTTTACTAGAGGATGATGTACTCTATTTCTAAGTTGCCCATAACATATGAGATGATGAAACAGCAAGCTGGAGGAGGAAAAATAGAGAGATCGAATAGCTGACATCCAGGTAATTCTGTCATATGTACACTAGGCACAGTTTCATTAGATATGGCAAAAGCTGATCTACAAGATGACCAGACACTCCTCTGGGGATGGGTGAGACTGTTTTGGGTTTTTTTTATGTTTTTGCCAATACATAAGTTCAGCAATACAATGAAAATTGTGAAAGAATAGAAGTTAAGCCACAGCTGGTTTATAAAGTGGTTTGGTGTGCTTCTGCACTAAGATCAACCTTTTGAAAATAACGCCAGCTGTGGCTCTGGACTGTAGTTCCTCACCCGGCTGGGAAGGGCAAAAAGCAGCATGCTGCATGGGCTGCAGGCAGACGGCACACCCGGGAGGCCCCTGGGTACATAACTGTGAAGCTGCTAGAGAAGATTGGTTTGAAAGACTCACTTCGTCCAGACTGACCTAGAAAATTAGCTAAATCATGTAAAGCAGTTGTTTGCCCAGCTAAGCATCCTTTGGACATCCCTGTTATCAGTTAAGTCTGTGCAAGCCATGTCTGCACTTACATTCACTCAAGGAGGGAGAAGGCAGACATTAATTAAAAAATAACTTGAACTCACTTTAAATTCAACTTGTGCTTCCAGAGTAAAGTCCTGAGTTCAAAATACAGAATCAGCATTTGTGACACAAAATCAAGGAGATTTATTTGCCATGAGCAGAGATGATGCTATACTCTTGCTTCTTCCCTGTGTCTATCAATTTTGAATTGTTTGAGACTCCCTAGTCCAGTAACTGATCAAGCTCAGAAGTGGCTCATTTTTCTGTAGGCCTATAGCTATATATATAGTAGCATTCTCAATATCACATGAGGGTTTTTTTAAGCAGCATTTGAAGAAATTCATGAGTCACCAGATGACTCCCTTTGAACAATGAGAGCTTTATTCACCAGTAATGTAAAAATGTGGCCAAAGCTCATAAAATACACTCCACAGAAATTATCTGAAAATGCAGTAAAACACCTCTGCAATACATTTCCTTGACTGTCTTTGTGTTTACGTGCTTCAAAACAAAGGAGTCTTTTTTCATGCAGGTTACATTATCTATATCTATATCATCTATATCTATATCTATATCTATACCTATATCTATCTGCTAAAAAATTCAGCCAGTGCATATAATTCTCTCACGAGTCTTGGAGACCACAAGTGGGAGTTGTGTTGCAACCATTAAAGGGGTAATGGGGCACTGTTATCATTTATGTTTTCATCGTGGCAGCAAGGACTAGCTGTGGTTTAGAGATTTCACAACCTTGCAATGACATCAGACAGACAGATTACTATGCGAAGTATTCCACAAAATCCTGAAAGGAACTTGAAGTCAGACTCGGTTCAAATTTCAACTAGATGAGCCAGCTGGAAAAATCAAATAAGATAAAAAAGGGAAGGGGAGGGGGCAGGGAAATGCCTAAAGTGTTTCAGTTCGATTTCTGGCAGATACCAGTTGAGTTTATTATTGCATTTTCTAACAACCCCAAGTTTGGGGACATTTCTTTTTGCTATTCCTCTGCATTTATCATCACACTATTAGCTGAGCCTCCCCAATAGCTGTGTCTGGAAGCCAGCTGGCCCTACTCCTGAGAGAAGCCCCCATCCCTCACATCTCCAGGCACTCCCAAGCCAATGCAATCTTTCTTAACATTGCTTTTTTCCCCCATTAGGATCATACATATATCACATTTGTTGGTTCAAGCAAACATCCTCTCCAGGATGAAAAGGCTGAGAACAGAAGGATAAAGGACAAGACACAGGCCTCTTTGAAGTCCATGGGAACGCTGCCATCGACCTCTGTGCAGCCAGGATTTTACCCAGAATTTCCCTCCAAACCAGCATTTATGTCACATCTTTAACATGGATATTACAGAGAAGGATCAAAAGGAAGGAGATGCTGTTTCCTCAGCAGTGGTCCCTTCTCAGACAAACAGTTGCTGTGCCAAGACATAGATATGACAGGAGAGAAATTCCTATTTATCCAAGATTGTTATCAAGGGAGGCCCCTCACCCCAGGGCTGACTAAAGCACAGCTCAGAAAAGCAGGGTTAGCAATGCTGGTGTGGTGTGGCCACCAAGAGCTATTTCAGAGCCTGGGACAAGCACAGTCCTCCCTCACCCTGGCAGCCTCCAGCTAATGCCACACACCAGCCCTGCCCCACTCCTCACAGGGTAGCCCTGACCCTGTGGCTGTGGCTTTGAGGGTTCACCGTGGGAGGGAATATCTATACATTGTCGCAGGAACCACTGCAGCTAACCACCATCTTTTTGATGACCCTTACCAGGAAGGCACAGAACTTTGTTACACAGAGAGGTTATCGTCTTGGACATAGCCACTAAATGGCACAAACCACTCCAAGGGCTTTTAACTACTAAGCACCCTCACAGCGAGCCAGGAAGCAAATTTGGAACATCAGGGACTTTAGGCACTCTGCTACAATGAAGAGACTTTGAGTTAGCTTCAAAACTTCCAGCCCCTCTCCAGCTTCACTCTGATGCACTCCTTTCATCAGCAAGCTATTGAATGTTTCCACAAAGCAAAGCCATAAGCCAGCGGACCAAAGCAGTCAAATGCATTAACTGAGCAGCAGCAACTGCCACTACAGAACATGTAGGTGTTAAACAACAAACACTGCTAGATCCACAAATAGTTTTTATCCTATTTGCTGTATCTCATACACACAAGGAAGTGTCTGCTTATTTGTTGCCTGGCTTAGCTTCTGCTTGATTTTGTCTTTATAAAGGATTAAAAACATACTCTCAGCTTTAGCTCACTTAAAAAATAGAGTCGATATTTTCATTAATCACCATTGAGAGCCTGCTCCACCTTTGATCACAGCCACAAGACTCAGATGATTCACTACAATACACCTGCTAATGACATTACATTTCAGATTAACAATCTGATTTGGTATTTTCAGGTTCATGAGATATTGAAAACAAATATTTTTATTTGTCAAGGTTGGTTGTTAAACTACTTTCTGATCAGTATGTTTTCAATCTTACTAATATGGTTATGGAGGCTTTCTCTTCACATCTCTTGTCAGTGTCTTAGCAGTTTGAAACTAACTCTCTTCCAAGAACCCATTGTCCAGCTCCACCTCCTCCAAAGTCCCCTGATCACCATATAATGCAGTCTCTGGCTATAGCACTTCTCTGGTACTAGTATTACAGATGGCCAGACATTTCTACTAGAACATTTTTTCCATTAATCTTATGAAGAAGGATGACCTCCTGCAGAGTACTCAATTTGACTTGACTGCTCTTCTGCAAATGACATTTTTTTGTGAATAGGCAGGAATGAGGAAGGGAGAAAAGAATGATTGCCACTGTCTCCTCTAACAGCAGAGAGGAAAGTGAAACTTGCAAGTAGCATGTTCGTATAGAAAGCCAAAGCTGGTAGTTCACAGAATTAAGCTTTGGGGTCCTTTTTTATGGGACATTGAGGGTGCCTAAAACTTACATGAGCTTTATAGAAAGGGATTAGATATATTAATGGGGGGCGGGGGGAAATCTATGAACAAATATTAAACAAGCTGTTCTCTTCATCGAGTGCATTGCTATCCTGAGTATGCCAATTTTAAGAAAAAGAACAGAAGCCTATCAAATAGCAAGTTATCTTTCCTACAAAACTTGTTAGGTGTTAGACAAAAAATACCCATAATGTATCCCAAATTTAACAGTATTTCATGTAGGTCTGTGCAAGAGGTAAAAAACAAATGGCATCTGCATGATATAAATATACTTGCTGTAGGAATAGTTTCAGAGGCCACTGCTAGCATTAGTTTCTTGCACTTTATAACCTCTCACTCTGATCATTTTAATTGTCCTTTTATTATATTTGCTCAGTAATTTTTACATTCACCTTTAATTATATTTTTTATTGCACAAGACTGGAATCAAATTTAGATGAACTGCTTTAAATCAGAAGGATGATAAATTCTGTCATATGGCTGGAACATTAAAGTGAACATTGTCCCTTTAATATAGAAAGCTCCTGCCTGGAAAGTCTATAAAATACCAAGAGCCCCTTCTCAAGACAATCAGTCTGTGAGTACTTGTTGGAGTCAGCAACAAAAAGGAAGACCAGGAGCTAATGAACAACAGGCCACATCACCGAGTGTTTCAGCCGCTTCACCTTGACTGCCAGGGCTTCCCACATTTTGCCCTATTTGCCATTTTCCCTCTTAGGGAAAAGCAAAATCCAACATAAATTCCATTCTTTTTAACTAGATGGATGGTAAAACTCCTTTAAATATGAGTTTTGCTTTTGCAGTATGCTGATAAAGATGTGCTGCCAGTGAAGTTCCCCTCCAGCCAACAACCTTCCCCTTCAGCATGGGATGTCTGGGAGATGAAAGCCCCATGCCTTGCTACCCGTAAAACAGCATCCCTCGGACCCAGGGCAATACTCATATTAAAGGGGGGCACAAACCATCAGAAATTCAGAAGTGCATCCTACTCAATGTTAGAAGAAGTTGCTAATGCCTTAGTTTTAACACAGATATTTCTTCACCTATTTTTCAGGCCAACCCAGCTGCTCTGTCTCACATAAGCAGGCCCCATTGCACATGAGTCTTTCTCCACAAACAAGGTTCATCGGGCTCCAGCCCTTTGCAAGCTGTGAAGGCTCACCTCACAAGGAGACAAAAGCTAGCCTCAACACTCACTGCGTGGTGGCACGGTGAAGCGTCTTTGCCTGCATATGGTTACTAACCCAACATCACACGTGGCCTGCAGAGATCTGGTGCTTTGTAGCACACTGTATGTAAACTACAACAATTTCACAGTACCAAGAGCTCTGAAGTGTTTCATGACCAGTTAGGAGTCTCATTAATTAAACATGCTCCATGTTATTACAGCTCTTGTATTAACTAAGCACTGAATTGGTGCCCTGCTGTACAGAGTGACAATGCTGTTGTCCTTTGGATCTTACATCGGTGTTTTGACTTATGAGTTTGGTTGTTTAATCCAGATTTTCAAACATGTAACTAATAAAAACTGAATGCTTCCATCATATAGCCATAGCACTCGCCATATTTACTATTTCAATCACTTCTCATGGGCTTGTACTAATTATATCACTTCGGTTTTATTTAAATGCCTTTGAAACCCTTTGATTTAGAAGAAAAAAAAAAGCAAAAAAAAAAGCCAAACAAAAGAAGATCTTTATATTCAGCTCAGTAGTGCATCAGGCTCTCAATTTGACCAGCATTCTCACTGGACACTTTGAAATTAGCAATTTTTCATATTTAGCTTTACCCCAAATCCACCTGCAAGATGTTTGATGTTTCTTTCTCCCAGTGTGGAGGTAATAGATGGACTTAGGATATTTGATCTCATCGATACAACCATAACATCAGTTTCAGCTGAATACAGAAATCTGAAGTTAAAAAAAAAAAAAAACCAAAACCAAAACCAACTTATTATTGGTTGGGCTTATATGATTAAAATTCCACAACTGGCTTCTGGGCTTTAGGTAGGAGTAGCATCTGTAGACCTGATCTGGTATTTCCTCCCCGAAGTTATGACACATTTTCTGTTTAGGAAGAAAATTATTTATTTTCCAGTTAATTTCGTCTCAATATCAGCACTACATGGTGACAGCATGTGTCCAGCTACAATAAAGGGACATAAAATAAAGAAAAAATGTCCAAAAAGAGTTTCTGCAGTGCCTGTCACAGCCACCCATGCTCTAGCTGGTGGTGTGTGGAGACAGATTGTAGGAGCAATTTGTGCCATTTGTCAGCCAGAAATAGAAGAGGTGGAGAGGTGTCCCCCAAAATATGATCCCTTTGCTCCACAGCGGAGAGTAATGGGCAAAGCGTATCTCCTCAGTGCCGCTCCACCTAGAAGGGGCAGGGCCTCAGTGGTGGGGACAGGGGAGGTCTTCTACTTGGAAAGAGCGGTGAGGTGACCCCAGCGGGCAAGTACGGCAGATCACATAACCCAGACCAGAAGCACTGGGTTTTTCCACTTCTCCCACTCCAGTCTTTCCTGCCCTGCATGGATTTTCTGCACCAGGCAGAGATAAAGAGTGGCTCTGGAGGACTTTTGCTCCCACAGGGGACAGGAAGCAGCAAGAATATCCCTCTGCTTCTGAGAGCAGAAGGCAGCCATGTTCTGCCCTTTTTCCCACAGTTTTCTTGACAGCTGCTGAGATCTAGCTATGCTTTCAATTCCAAAACAACATGAACCTTTGCTTATCAGAGGAAGAAATTTAAGAGTTTTTCAAGGAAAAGCTGAAGTGCCTGTTCCCACAGTTTCCATAGCAGCACCAGGTGCTATTGCTGATGAGGAACCAACAAGAGGATCAGGAACCATATTTTGGCTCCAAAGGTACAAACTCAGGATTAAAGGCACCTGTTCTTCTTTAGACAGGACACTGGACATGCAGTCTAAAGAGATATCCACAGGTATAAAATTCTCTTTCCTTCCTGCTCTCCTGCTCCTATGGGGAGCATAGCTTAGCCAGAGCTTAGAGACAGCTTTTCTTTTTAACTGAGCTGGCAGCCCACCTCAGGAATGCCACATAAACACCGAAGGAGCTACTGCCAAAAACTATGCTGGACTATATTTTACCTGATGCTTATATATCTCCACCTCTGATCAAGTAAAAGGAATCCCTTCCATTGAGTATTCATACCAAAGCCTGCCACATCTACTGACCTAGTCCTCAGAAAAAGTTCTATCTAGGGTATCTATTAGCCATTTTATGTAGTGCACAAAAAGTTATCCTTTTAGAAGGGGCTGCAACTCCTATCCTTGAACTGGCATTTGTAATGGCCAGGATGATCTCCATCCATCCACCTGCCTATACCTATGAGAGGTGACATGTCCTAAATATGTACAAGGATCACCTGCATGACAGTTATGGCAGTTCAAGCATCAGAGGGACACAATGGGACCAGCAGCAGTGGCAAGGATCACATATTTTCTTAGACTGCAATAAACACCAGGCCTGAACATCAGGCAGGGGACAAGATTTATAGAGCCTCAAGGGACGGGCTAGTCCAGTGCTTCTCCACCACTTCAAATTCAGGGATGCTCTTCTGAAAAAGCAGACCATCTTGCACAGGGCTGTCACAGCAGCTCATCAATTTATAACCAATAAAAATCAGCTGAAACTTTGAACATTTATTAATTATTTTTCTGTGATGTGTTCATTTGGTATGTGTCTGGAACTGTCCAGGTATGTTTTCCTTGGCCAGCTTGCTTGTTTAGCAGCCATTCCCATGGGGCACAGGTGGAGAAGCTCTGGTCCAGTCCAGCTGCCTATTGCCTCTGCAAAGTGGAGTCAGCTGTACCTATGTGATCCCTGACAGCTCTTTTTCTACAGCACCATAAAACATGCTGGGAGTAACAGTGGGAGCTCTCAGATTAGAAGGACTCAGTACTCCTCTGTTGAGGAGATGAGAAGTTTTAATTGCTTTTTTGGGGAGGGATCCTATTGTCCAATATCATACTCCAGGTACAGTAACCAGGAGATTTTAATTTAAAGAAATAAAAGGAGGAAGACTGTTGCCTACCACACAGATATAAAAAAGACAATTTCATGTCTGGATGATTGACTCCAATTTACAACAATCTTGTAACAATAATCATTTCAATAATGTGGCTTGCCAAGGGTTTTAGGGCAGCTAACTGAATTATAACAAATCTTTACAATTACAACGTTTGTAATGAAGGCAGTTAGTGAAGCCTCAGCAGCCTTTACTTATAATTTACCATTGACTGATTGCTCATTGGAGGAGGATCCCACCCTTCAGCAAAGAGCAGCAGAGCAGCACACAAACCAGCCAAGCTTCCTACAGCTTCAATGAGACCAGGCTGCAGGGAGTGAGGACACAGGTGATGTGCAGAGGCTCCCTGTGACCCTCTTCATTGTTTTTGCTAAGGACTGTCTGGATTTATTTATTCCTGCTCTGGCTTCTTTTCTTTGATTGCCCTCAAGCATCCCTATGCACCCAGTGAAGAAGCATCCAGTTGTGTTGCTGCACCTTTGCACAGGGCTTTGCTGGGTAGCAGGACAGCTATCAGTGGGGGGTAAGGGGCCAGCTGGCCTGTAAGGCCTAGTTATGGGGAGGGCATATTTAGGGTTATTTTGTGGCATAAAACCACCACAATAAGGGGAAAGGGCAAGCCTGCCATTTCTTTCCACTCATTAAGGAAGTATTTAAACTACTATTTTCCTGCTATGTGCTATTTATTTGCACGCCAGCTTGCTAAAGGGTGATTCCCTACCCTTGGGGGATGCAGGCATCCTCCTCAGGCTGGGGCAGAGAAGGACTTCTGTGTGCTCATGGGCACTGTGTTTTGGGGAGAGCATGGGGCCACCCACAGCATTCGCTTCACTCTTCTGGTTCTCTGTGGCTACATCACCACCAGACAACACACCAGAATGGGCCACCTCCTTGGCACATGTCTGCTCACCAGCCAGAGTAGGACAAAGCAAAATGGTACCAGCCCACTGGGAGGCTGGAGGAGACAGCCTCAGGAGATGCCCCTTTGTTCAGCACTGACACTGCCTGAAGGGGAAAAAAGTCCTGGCTGGGATCCAGGGGGTCATCGGAATTACATCCTTTGGTTGTGACATAATTTCTTCCATTTGTATAAGTAAAAGTCACCCAGCAAATCCAGTGTCTTTTCAAGCTCAGTCAGTTACAGCTCATGATCACAACAGAAAAACTAAGAAGGGCCCATGCCAAAAGTCATCACAGGAGAATCAGATGGCTCTTCCTTCCTGTCCTCCACCATCCTAACAAGCTGGATAGTCAATGTCCCTGTCATGAGGCCAAGTCTTCTCTGTGAGAGAGCCCAGCACCTGTGGGTGGCCAGCCTTGGCTCATCCTCCTCACTCAGGCTGCTCACCAAGGCTCTTCTGAGCACACAGGCAAGATCTAAGGTGAAAATCATCAAACCAAATACGTCTGCCTATGTTGTTGATATCCACACCAGATCTTGTTGTTGAGGTTCCTTCATAGTCCACAGAGATAAATAACTGCTTTGTCTTCTTCTGAGGTGACTTCTAAAACAGTTGAGAGAAATTGTACCCAAGAACTGCTTGTTTCTCCGGGTTGCCATGTAGTGAGCTTGGGGGTAATTGGGGCTGGGATCAATGCCTACAGTGTGACACAGTTACATGATGTGAAACCCAGCATCCAAAATAAGTCCTTTGGCTAGCACCTGAATGTCTGCTCAGACAATGCACCATAAGGTAGGTGCCTGGCATCTTGCAGCTGCCCCAGATAGCTCTTACAGGTATATGAATTGGCTTGGCTACAAATGGACAACGTGGCATTACTGCCACTCTGGGCTTATGTCTGGAGTACACATGTTAATATTGTCTTCTGCAAGCAACTAGTGCGAGCACAGATCAGTAAAGCCTCAGATTCACAAAGATCAACCATCTTTTGGCTTGACACGACATTCAGCCATTCCAGCAGCAGCCAGAAAGAGCGCACATGCTCTCACTTGTTTTTCTTTATTAGCCTAGTATCAATAGGAAGTATTCATACCAATGATGGTGATGTGAGACTGTGTCTGAGACTACTAAAATGGTCAGTTGTCATCACATAAATACATAAGCAGTAACCAAAGCAAGTAACAACCTAAGTAGGCTTCAGGGAGCCCTCTGTAGTAGCATTGCACCAGGCCATCTCTGTGCATTTGTGCTTAAAGGCACAAGTTATCACTTTTTGAAGTCAATGGGATTTGGTAAGTTAGCAGTGGAAAACAGTCTTTTTCATCACCAGCAAAAAAAGTCAATGGTTCAAAAATTCCTGGTATGTTGAAACCACCATTTCTCCTGCTGATAAATAGTCTTTCACTCTTTATTTGTGTTGCTTTATCTCCTGACTGCCTCTGACAGCTGCCTCTCATTCTGATACCGACAATTTCCTGGGGAAGTGGGCATCTTTTTCTTCCAGGTTTCTGCAAGAGCTGACACAGTAATAATGATAATAGTAAGGATTAGTATATTTCCAAAAGAGATACACAGGGATACAGCAGATTTTAACAAAGTGAAGAAATCAGTGTCCTATAAGGAGCAGAGCTAAAAGACCTGAGTGCTCCTAGCTCCCAGCTTCAGGACTTGCTTTGTCACTTTGCATTATTGATCATTATAAGCCTGGGATATCTACTGTACTGCTCTGGTTTCTTTGCCAGCAAGAGTTATAACTAATTCAGTCAGACAAACCAAAAGCCCACCTTAAAACTTCACTTTTCTGCGCTCATGACTTAACTCTCATCATTCTTGGCAGACGGTGCTCCTCATACTCAGTCTGCAGGCGAAGCTTGGTTTTCTTAATGTCAGTACAATGAGCCAAGGTAGTTCTGCATTGCGCAGATGTACAGCACCCTTGATAGAGAGTACAAAGAGCTCCCTCACATTCTTGTGTGTTATACAACCATGGAAAGAAACAAAAATACATCCCAAATAAAAATTAGGAAATCTTTTGTATTTGAATTATTCAAAAGTAAGTTTGCTTTACAACCTCAAGCTTGAGGTGGACTTCTTCCACAGCAGGATATTGAAAATATATATATTCATACATATATA
>VZTL01049430.1:0-16594 GCA_013400535.1 Scopus umbretta | reverse complement strand
ACAAGTGGGTCTTTGTTTTCAAAGGTCAGAGGGTTTTTTTTTTTTTTTTTTTTTTTTTTTTAAGGAATGCAGAGACAGGCTTTCTTTCATTCATACATATAACAGCATAAATAAGAGCAATACTTTCAAGATTTCTAAGGACAAAACAGATCACACCTCTAATTATGCACATTAGAAACCTAACGAATTATCCCTTATTCATCTCTGTAAACAGTGGGACCTTTTTCCTCATGCAAAGCAATGAGACAATGAGTTTAACATCAGCTTCTCACCAGCAGTACAGAGCTGCTGTACAGCAAACACAGATGTCAGCAAGACCCTTTAAGCACTGCTCTGAATTCCTTGTTTCGCCATCACTCTGTGATTCAGGGCTGCCCTGATCCACCTCTCAAAGCAAGCAGGACTTTGCCTTGGGTGCATCTTAAGCACCAGCTCTCCAGATGTGACAGGAGCAAAGCAATCACTATGTCGCTTAGAAGCTCTTGGCTATGCATGATGATTAGATCTTGACTTTCATTGCAAGTAAGTAAGTTAGAACATGGCTTAGCAGGAAAGGAAACAAGCTGTGCACAGGTGGGCAATATACCAGGTGACACCAGGGAAGATGCTTCAGCAGGAATAGTGAGATCCACCGGTCCCACCTCACCTTCTCCGTGGGACCAAACCAAGCCCATGACTGTGTTACAACAGGACAACTCATTTCAAGTCTCACTCAGTCCAGGTTTTCCTCCTACATTCCTTTGTCTACATTCACTCATTTCTACTGGCACAAAAATTACTGAGCACAAAAATTACTTGCTGCATAATACTGACTCTGGTCAAAAGCACTGCATCATGGAGAGAACCCTGACCCATTGGCAGAACCAGCCTGAAGGAAGAATTTGGGACTTGCCTGTGCCAGTCACGGCTAGCCACACCCTCCCAAGTGCCCCCCTCTTTTATAGTCCTTGGTATTTGCTTGAAATAAGTTTAAAAAGAGACAAAAGAGACAGAACATAAAAGCAGGGAATATGACCTGAAGTTTCTTCTAACACATATCACATATCTTCCTCCCAACCTGTGGCTGGTTCTGGAGAAGAACAGTCTTCTGGAGAAGATTTATTGTTGGTCCTCTTGATTCTTAGACAGGGCAAAGCACATTGTGCTGTTGCAGTTCCTGGTAGAGGAAAAAAATTACATTGGAGAAGGTAACTTATATGCAGGGAAGAGCAGACACCAAAAGGAGCATGTTTGAACATTTTCTTCTCCCGCGTCCTGGCCTTTATGCAAAGGGGGCCTCTTTGGCCTAAACGCATGCTTTGGCATGGGAATCTTGTCCCATTGTTTTATCATTCAGTACATGAAAAGTGATGTGGAAAAATTAGACAAGAGATAAAGATGCAAAGCGTTCTTTGGTATAACTTACTTTTATACAAGCTAGCTGTCAGCTGAAAATAATTACCTGATTAACCTCTATCCATGCAGACTACTGTCTTTAGAAGCTGCTTCTTTCCACTTCACAAGGCATACCACAAGAAAGCATATATTAAGCATTCATTGCATTGCCACCCTGAATTATACCTGTGCTACCTCCCTTTCTGTAGATGGAGGAGATGGAGCCAAGATGAATGAGCATTGAAGAGCAATTCTGAGAAGAGAATCTAGATTTCTGAAGGCAAATGCCAGTTCTGGGCTCTAAACAGTCGATAATGCTGTTGCTTACATGAATGTTTAAAATAGTCAGTCTGTGCACCTAGGAGAGAATTACCCTGACAAGTTTGCACAAATATGAAATTGCTGCCAATACTTTCCAAACAGTATCTACTCTTAAAGTAGATGACTGACAGATTGTTACCTACTATTTATGTGCAAGGTGAAGGCTTCTGCCAACAGTTAACTGCTGCAGTACATAAACAATCCTCAGCTGAGAGTTGGATACATTAGTTTTGTATTTTCTGTGAAGGTCATAATAAAGTGCCCTCTTAAAAGCTTTCACTTTGTACATAGCAACAGACTGCTTGCCATTCAGAATAATAATAATAAAAAAATCCTTGAATTATATTTTGTTTATAGTGCAATATGAATTCCTGGGGAATGCGGCAGGGGGGGACAGGAGCAGCCTTGGTAACAACCAAAATAGACAAGCTGCCTCTCAGAGGCAATTATTGCTGGTCATGTTCAAGAAGCAGTAAGGATCTTGGGCCTCTAAAGCCAAGGAGTGGATATTGTCCATGACACAGCTTAAAGCAGACAGCAGTGCTCAAAAATGTTATACACTAGTGTGCCATGCACTGAAGCTACTTAGCAGCTTAGAGAGGCAGGGACAAACTTAATGCGATAGAAAGTTCACATGCATGGAGGTCTGTTGAGAGTAAAATGACGCTTCAGCCTTGCACTCTTCCTGGAATGGACTTGAGAAGCATGGATGACTAAATCCTTGCCACCTTTGGCTGCTGTGACGTGTCACAACACTGAAGCAAACCCTACAGGTCTTGGGGACCGAGTATGAATTTTGCTGCATAAATAAATCCATCAGTGCAGTATAATCTAGTTCAGTGCTTTTTCACACAAATGAACCATGATAGTAAAGGTATTAGAAGTTAATCTTAAAAAAACTTTTTGTGAGTGGTCCTTTACATGTGAATGGTTATGATTCAATGTACCGATATTCTGGTACAGTCATCTGAGGTGGGTTAGAGGTAGATGGTCAAAGATGAATAAAAGGAGACTTGGCACATCAACACTGCAGCAAGCTGCCTATGCAAACAGTGATCAGCTGCTCAATGAAACAAGCTGCAGACACAACCAGGGAAATGCTTAGACAGTCTAGCATCAGGCTGAAAATTTGCTGCTGTCTCTTTGGGCTTGGCATGCCCAAACATGGGCAACCAGAGCGTCGTCAACGTCTCTGAAATGCCCCAGGGCAAGACCTACACCAGAGGAGCCTGGGTCCTCCCTGTATGCTTTGTCCCATCTGCCAGCCTTATAAGGGTGTCTCAGCTATCCCAGGGCATTTCAAATGGCATTAGCTGTCTGTGTTCAGGTAGCTGAGTCATGCCCTTTATATCTGCCGATGCTGCAGCCTGACATTTGTCATTAAAAAAATTTGGACTGGACTCTCATGCTGTAGTGTTTGCAGTGCTAGGAAATCCAATGGGAATTTTAAAATGGTTGCATATAGAAAGAATATACCTTAATTAGAACAATGTATTTTGAAAATAATTGCTTCTAACAGGTGAGAACATGGCTTTCAGAATGTATACATGTATGTATGTATGTATATATGAACAATACCCTGAATTGGCTTATACAAACTTTTGTTATCTGACAACATAGTTGTGTGTCAGGGAAAGATTTTTAATGTCATCCCATCAACAATGGAAAGAGCAGAGCCTTCCTTCTCCAGCCTCCTGACCCTGTTCCCAAATACCCTCCCCTATTGCAGCCAGCTCCCTCTTGCCTGGTGCAGGCATTTGCATGCAGGAGTAACCTGGCTGCACAAGAGCAACTCCGGCATGTGCTGGTCATTTCATTGCTTGTGGGCTCTGAAGTGGAGAGGGGCTCAATGCCTGGCTGCTCTTCCCCAGCAGGTCTTTTGGACTCATTGGGGTCTTTTCTCCCCAACTACCAAGCTTCCTTGTGCACTGTTGAGGAACACATCTATGAGATATGGATTGAAACTGGCCAATAAGTTAAAAAAATATTCACGGCTTGAAAGAGAAGGGTGTAGGGGAGACATGAGATTATGCGATTGTGTCCATATATTGTCCATAGTACATCCAGAGTAAAAGTAGGCTCATACATACTTCTGTAGTGGTGGAAGACCACCACAGAGTCCGTAACTTACAGCAGCTTGGCTACGATGCGTGAAATGAGTGCTGGAATGTTGACCTAGGCTGAAATTGCCCAGCCTCATTTTTAAGGCAGAGACTTACAGAGTCCAACAGAGATACAACACAAATATTCTGTTTTCATGGCTTTTTGGTGGTACTTGTTGAAAATGTTGTATCTTCCTTAAAGGCAGTTCTATCCTCAGTCCATTTACAATCCCATTTATTTCAGGAGAATCACTTCCAGTCACAAAACTGTAAACTCCAAAGCAGTATGAACTTTTACCCAAGTATCAGTTTCTTCATAAGTGCAACATGGGCCAAAGTTGAAGACAGCTACAGTGCTTGTCTTGGGACAGTCAAAAGGCATGTACAAAATATATAGCCCTCAGTTTCTAAAAGAATGGAGTCAGGCAACAAAAAGTGCACTTTTCCATGCGGCTTAAGTATGTCAATAACTTTCTTTGCAATAGCTTGTAAACCTTGAAGGCAAGTACTCACCAGCACATCCACCGTTTAGCTCATAACTTTGACACTGGTGCAGGACCAGTATTTGTTCTTGCAAATAATTCATCTCCTCTCCTTGTTTGGAACATTATAAACTATTCTGACACTTCTGCCTCATGTTGCCAGCAAAGAAAATGTTATATTGCCTTGGGCCCTTTTATAAGCAGTAATTTCCTCATTTGCAAACCCAGTCCAAATACAATGCATAAATCTTTAATCAGGATATGTGGTCTTAACTGGGGAAAACATATCTTCTACATGAAAAAAAATTACACATAAAGCCACTGTAAATCTCCCAAGTGAGAGATGGGGTTTTAGGAACCTCACGAGTTTGTGCTACATGCCACTACCACAGCCGCCTTCTCCTCTCCTCCAAGACCCTGGCTGTTTCCAAGCCTAGTGACATGCCCACCTTCTCAGTGCTAAATAGAAAGCTCTGTAGGAGCAGCGTTTCCTGCTCGCTAATGCATAATATTGGTGGGCTCAGTCAACTTCAGTTTCTTTGCTCTTTTTTCACTGCAACACTATGCTTCCCATTGTCTAGCCAATTCCCTCTGTAACACCGAGCAGCTACATTTGTATGTTAATAGACAGCTTCGCTGTAAGTCTGTTATAGGAAGCTAGTGAGGTTTTAAACACAATAACAATTTAAAAAAAAAATCTACTCTCAGAAAGTGCTTGACAAGGCAGCCATCTATGATGCAAAAAGATAACTGGACAGGAAATGAAAGGGAAAACTTTAAAGTGCTTAATAATGACCACAGAGATCTGTCGAGCAAGCTAAGGGAAACTGGTGTACAGCTATGGGCCACTTGCTATCAACTTGACTCAAAATTTAGTGGATCTAAAACTGAGAAACCAAGTGATGTTCAGAGTTGAAAATATAATTTCAGATATTCCTTTATTCCAATACCATGGTGATAAAGAATGTATTAAAGGATTACTATATAAAGGCGGAGGAAGAGTCAAAATGCCTCTCCCTGTTGTTCTCTTACCTACATTTCAAAAGTACAGAAGGAAGAAATGATTAAATGTGTAAGTTAAAAACAAAGCTATACAGACAATGCTAGCTGAGATTTTGTGAAACACAGGGGAAATAACAAACCAATTTCTAACCTAGAATCTAAACTGACTCTCACTAAAGTCCCTGGGAACCTTTTTAAGGGGCCCTGAAGATTAAACTTTTAGAACTGAGAATCTGCTAAGAAATTGCAGATAGCAGTAAACATACTCACTCTGGCAAGAGGGAAACACACACGTGGTCCAGCGTTTCCCAATCTGCAGGAAAGAGATCCTTGCAGCTGAACAGCTTGTTCACTCTGTGACTGGCCTCATCAATCCTGCATCTGACTAGGAGGCATGTAGACAGGTCTTTACAGAGATTGGGGAAGAGAAGAGAGACTGCAGAACACACTGGCCTAAAGAACAGCACAGTGAAGGAATATATTTGAAACGTTTTTACGTTAAAGCTTTGGGAATATAAAATCCAGAGCACTGTTGCAGCCTCCATGGAAATGCCTGCAGTTGGTTAGTGGAGAATGAATTGGTTGCAAGGAGATGCTATATAGAAGAGAGGTTACATTCAGGATTAAGGGATTTATTTTTTTTTTAACTTTTGTTGATTACCCTCCACCTTTATCAAGACGAAGTAAAATCATTGGCAGTAACAGATGAGATGGCTGTAGCACATACCGGCTGAGAAACAAACACTGGATTTGAGGAACAGACTATGAAGTGTGTTAGAACTACTAAAAAGGGGAGTAAAGCTATGTCCTAAGAAAATGTTATGCAAAGGTGCCTTGGAGAGATCCAAAGGGGAATTATGACAGTCCTGTATGAAACTCTGTGGGAATGGATAAAATCTGAGTGCCATGCACGCAGTTCCATACATGCTGTCTCGTGCTACACATGTAGCATGTTGGAAAACAGGTGGAGATTTTCTTCCTACTGCTGGGGACAGAGCGGGAAGGAACGCTACAGCTTCTCAGCCTGCTAGCTTGTTGGACATAATACAATGTCAGACTAAACACAGGCTTCAGCTTACTTTTAAGACTTAATTGCTTCTCAAAAAAACTATGTGTCAAAGGCTTACATGGCTTTAGTGTGCAAATTTAATTAAAGGATTAGCAAAGTTTTCTTTTCCTATGTGAAAGCTATTAAGAAGAGAAACGTGCATAGAAGATCAGCTCATTTAATATAGCTACTTATTGCATTAATGTAGTCTTTGCTTAAGTAAAGTACTGCAAATAGAGCACTGTATTTCACTTCATACTGAAATACTTTCATAGTGAGCCACAATGAAGTGAGATTAACTCAAAGTGTGCATAAAACATAACCAAGAATATAAAGGCCACAGGTATCAACCAGCTGGGGAGAGGGTGGTCCCACCGGACACCATGCTGCCTGCAATGTGACAGCTGGGAATATTCTTGGACTGCACAGAAAAGCCAGCTCCGTGTACCTTGGTGATGTGTACTTAGCATTATTAAAACTTATTTACTTTGAGATCAGTTTTGAAAAAAATCCAAATTACCAGGCTTATCACTCCCTGGTGATGCACTTTTTGAGTAGGCTGACTTAAACCAAGACAAAAATGCTGTTTCAAGGCCTTCTCCTTAAGTACCCCCCCCCCCACTCCTCTCTGATTGCTCTCACTGAAGCACTTGTTTTTCCAGTGGTTGCGAGTGAGATGTTTCAGGCACACAGCAGGGCTGACAAGCTGCCCAAGTTACCACATCTAAGTAGAGATCTAAGGAACGATCTTTAGCCTTCTCACTGCAAAACAAATATTTGCCCTGTGTATCCCATCTGTGGTGTTGTCCCCCGCAGTGGATCAACTCAGTCTAACTGGAAAACAGACCTTTCCCCTCTCCCTTCCTCTGCGGCAGTGGGAATCTCAGCTGACTAAACAACCCAACCCTCTGAGGGCGCAAGCCAGGTCCCTCTGCCCTGCTGGATCCCACAGGCTCACCATGCCCTCACCATGCCGATGTCCAGGCAGGGACAGCATTCCCCGCCGGCTCTCCCTCTCCTCCTGCGAGTGACGTGGTCCAGCCAGAGGACCAGGGCCCTGGGGGAGGTTGAGGGAGACGGTCCAGCACAGCCATGTGAAGGCAACCACCAGTCCACCACCCTGACAAACCTTCCAGCAAAAGGAGGCCCCGCATGATAAGTTCAGCAATACTTGCCTCTAGTGATCAGCATCATGGCGCTGTGGTTTCCACCCCCCGAACAGGAAGAACTATAAATATGCGCTCATACAATACATGAGATATTCTGAAATGCTCTAAGATGATAATTGATTTCTAATGCTTTATGCAGAGAAGAATGTGCAAAGAGAAATATTTCAATATGTAGGCAGAAGGAAAAGCTCAGTACTTGACTGAAACTTTTATTTTGTGTTACATAAGAGTGAGATAATTATATCTAGTAATCTTCCTGGTATTCAGGACACTCTGATTTTTAAGTCACCCCAGATATTTGGATTATAATAAGTAAAAAGCGACATTGATTTCTACTTACTTATTGCAGACTATATATTTAAAATTTGCCATGTATTGTGTTTTCTGATCCTTTCTTTCCCAGGAACTACCCTTTTTCTTATAGCATATTGTAAAGTCATAAAAACTGACTAATTAAAAAAAAAAAAAAGGTTAAAAATCCATGAAAATCAGAAGTATTTTTCGTTATTATTACTAGGTACAACTACGAGTATTTTAAATAAAAATCACCTTATTTTACAGTACCTGAAAAAATACTTTTAATTACAAGCAAACATTTGGAACGAGGGCAATCAAAATGTTATTACAGATTCCTTGCAAGATCAAAAGGACATAAATATTTGAAAACTATGCCTCTTAAAGAAAATTATTTTACATATACGTATTTAGAAGACTGGCTAACTTCTATATTTCAGTGCTAAACTTTCTTCTCTGCTGACCCTGTGCGGGGCTGAGGATGGGGCAGGAATTCCTTCTCCTTCCTGAGTGATGAAAACACCAGCTGTGCGTGCGACCCACAAAGAGGAGAGGGGCCATCGAACTTACCTCCCTGCCCTCCCTCACAGCGCAGTGAGCAAGTAAGGTGACAGACTGGATTCATGTGCTGGCTAGCAAGTACCAACTGATGAAAGGCTACTTTTCCAAAAAAAGCAGCAGTGCTCCCTGCCCTAGACTTAGTTCATCCTCCACTAGCTGTGGTTGCAACAACATGAATCCCATGACCAGGCACCACCTCCATCTCCCTATGACTACTTTGGGCAAGAGGCTCTTGATCGCACTTCTGAAGGAAAGATACGGTACGTAGACTGAGTGCTGGACATCCAGCACAAAAGCATAAGGGCTCATTGCAGAATTCAGCCTCGGGCAAACTCTCATTAATCTTACATGCTATACCTGCTGACTAGCAAGACTGTAGCCAAAATATCAAACTGGTGCCTGCTCACTCTTTAACAAATCCTGACACCATGTAGGAAGAAACCATCCCATTTCCTAATGTCATTATTCTTAGAACAGCTAATTATTCAAAGATTTCTGTATCTGGCTTTATCTTGTTCACCCTTTATTTCCTCTGAATAGTACCTTAGGCCCCGTCATCCTTTTCTCTACAGCTCACTTATGACTTGACCAGTTTAGTCTCAAATACACCACTTCACAGTTAACAGCATGGCCCGCAAGGACTCACATCTTACAAAACAAGATGACTTAAGAAAACATCCTTTGCTTTCTACTTGCCTCTATGGCTAGGCAAGGACAAAAATCTATGATGTAATAAAGGAAGCTCATTGAGCTTGTGCATCTGTAGCCAAGGAAGAAGAAACTGATCTACCATTTCAAGCAAGGGGAGGATTTCCACACCAAACATGCATAGCCCTGTACAAGAACAAACGTAGCATTGTTAAGGTAAGCAGAGTTCTTAATTTTGGCAAGACTATATTTAGTACGAGACTCTACCAAGCTAGGCAAATCCATGGCTTCCCCTACACACAGCTACAAAACAAGAACAGTCAACAGCACTGTTCGACACAGGTCAAAGACCCAGATAAGTGGTCTCAGAACTGAATCCCATGTTTACCTACCAGCTGGATTTTCAATCCTGAATTCATCCTCTTCAGCTGTAAATCCCTTCTTGGGCTTTAGCCGTATGCTTTTTTAAAATTCCCAATCCAGATCAGCAGACTGCAAATTTGTCCCCCAGAACTGAATTCGGATTTACAAATGTTTGATCTGGATTTGATTGCCAGAGATTTTGCAGGGAGATAGGCGAAAGCTTTGAAAACAGATGGGAAAATTATGCTGAGATGGTAAATCTCAGCTTGCTATGGCCTTTGTGTTTAGGAACAATTAAAAGGTGATGAGAACCATACACTCCATTCATATGCTCTAAAACCTGAAAGGGGGAAAAGAGACAGGCAGCTCAAAGACTTACTTTTCAGATTGCTGTCCAAGACTTGCGGTACTGGTGCCAGGATTTTGGAGGAGATTGCAATGGCCACCTGGGGCGAGACCAGGGAGAAGGCCTTTCAATAACCATTCTGAAGTGTGATCCAGATTCTGGAAGAGAGTCCTACTTCTCTCTGCTGCAATGCAATCTACCAAACCTTTATTTCCCTATGAAATGTGCATTTATGTAAGAACTACTGAGAAGTTAAAATAATTGAATTAAATTCTCACTATATTTTACATATAGTAGAAATATTTGTATAATTTACTTTCCAATAGATTTCAATAAATATTACTTTCATTGCAATGAACAGACTTATTGCAATACCTGACTCAGCTGACATTTCAGTGATCTTCAAATTCATTTATACACATTGTAAACTTATGTGGTAGGTAAATTTATGTCATTTCTATAAATACTTCTGGAAAACTTTGCAACACAAAGAAAAATCCTCTTGAGAATTACTTCAGTGAAAGATGATGTATGCCAGTAAGAAAGGTAATTGAGTATTCTATAATAATGTTCTTATATAACCAAACACAAAAAGGCAGTGACAGTGTACCCAGCCCTCTCTCTCCTTCTCTTCCATCAAACTGGTCTACCAGTTTTTTGTTGCTAACCTGTGGCACTGTGATTTCTAAAGGCAATACATTCAAGACAAGATGCACAAAGGCATTAACATTTTTATGTTAAGAGCAGGGACGAGAGAACAATAGAAAAGCTTCAGAAAGTGATAAATACCATCTTTAAAAAATGGATAAAAGCCATAAAGTGCAAAAGTCTTTCAAGGAGACTATACCTTTATGTGTAACACAAAGCTGTACTTTTTACATCAATATTAAATTTTAACGATGCCAATAACATGCTGGCACAGGCAGTAGGAGCCAACATTCTATGCAGGTTTCCAAAATATTAATATTTAGACAAAGAGATTTAGACATTCCTTTCTTGAAGGCAAACTGAAGACTAACATGAATTCCCACTACAACCAAGGACCATCAAAGTACGGGTCACTCCTCTTTAATGTTACAGCTGTCAGTACGCAGGATCAAGCTTGCTGACTCAGCACACAGACAAAATTTTATTACTCTGGTTTAAAAATAGGTCACATCTCCAAGATCATACCATGACCAAAACCATACTTCCAATTGTCTTTAAGATGAAACTTAGTAGGCTGGAATGAAGGAGGGAAAGGAGGGAAGGGAGGGAAAGAGCAGCTTCTCATCTTTCTGTTTCTTAGAAGGACTCCTGCTATGACAGACACTTAGTCCCAACTTGCCGCAGAGAAAGAAATGAAAAAAAAAACCTCCTACAAAATTAATGCCTTTCCCTGTTTTCCAGCAACTCCTTGTTTCTTTATATCCTTCTTGCACTCTATGCTACCAAAAGCCAAGGAATGTCTGTCTGGTTGCCTGTCTAGACTACGTCTAATCTCATGCTCTGCAAACATACCCAAGTGAGCTCTGAACTCATCACATCCCAGAGTGCCCTCACACAGTGTTCACTCTGCTAATGAGCATGGCTGCTCCCCATCAGCAGAACGAGGTCTAGATAAATCTGCACTGTCATGTGTGGTTCATTACAAATGTACCCTAAAACCCCAGCAAACACATCTCATAATAGTGTGCATCTCCTTATAGTGCATTCTCAAATGGTCATAACTTGTTACATTATCTGCTAGGAATTCTAATAATCAGCAGTGACTAAAACAGTAGCTTTAAGAATTAGCTTGCATATCTAGAAGAAACCTTATTGGGATAGCAAGATAACCTCTGTTGTTGAACTGAGCAGGGCTGAAATCAAAAGTTATTTCCAGCATGATCACAGACCTTAAGAGAAAAGCCTCTGTAATTGCTTTGTGCTTGATAGTATGAACAGGCCAGTAATATCATGTCCAATTCCTCATTCTTAATTTTATTTCTTCATTCTTTTCACACTGCATCCAGGTGGTTTTTTCTTGTCAGAGCGTAGTCTGAATGTTCCCTTGAGGGCAAAGTAAATCTCACTAAGAGCACATTTAGCACATATGGGAATTTAGTAATGGCTCATTTATTCTCTTAGAAGACTATGGTCAAAGATCCTTCCATCCAAGGCACGGCATCTGTGTGCATTAATAATGGAGTATTACATTCATTGTGCTTAACAATGTGTGGCACAGATAAACAGACATGTGTAACCACACACTAAAGACTAGTTTTCTTCTTCAGCTCTTCCAGTTTAGACAAATGTACTACACACTCTGGAAGGAGATGCTCGTACCGAGTGCTGCTTTTGAGTAGCAGACAAACCATTTGCTTAAATGATGCTTTGTCACCTGAAGAACCTGGAAAAAGAGTCTTTGGTGAAGGTTAGCAATTGTTTATCACAGGTAAACAAATTACACCCTCTTCTGCACAAAGTTTTCTATTTTGGGAAGGCTAATTCAATCACCTCCAATAACACTATTTCATATTCATTTGAAATGCATTATTTTGAAAAAAAATCCCTCATTTACTGTAAAAATTAGAAAGGTTCAGCTGTCTCAAAGATTACAAAACCTCATTTTATTCTTTTCCTTACAGCAAAATCAAGATATTTTATTTCACTTCTTTCCACTTAATTTTTTTTTTTTTTTAAATACAACAAACTTTCTGCCAAGGTTTAAGTATGTGAACACCGTTGTCCATTTTCCCAGCAAGATGTTTCACCTAGTTATGTTTATAAAGGAAAACCAATTTGGACATCACATTCCCATTTGAAATTTAGACTTGATAACTGCAAATAAAATAATTAAAAAACATTTCTTTTTTCCCCAGCTTTACTCTGCATTTGACAGAGCACTGGGGATGCCAGCTGCATAGTTTGAATTGCCTCTTTCACCACATCTTACGATACTCCAACATTATTTAGGGTTAAGTCTTTCTTTAGACCATGCCAGAGAAGGCCAAGATGAGGAGATAAGCTGAAGCTGAAAAGGAAACAAGCGTGCACAAGAATGAAGAAGAGGGAAAACAAAACAGAGTCAATGCATGTTTTGTGCTGCTGCTTTGAAAACTACTAGTTGTACCATCAATCTCATCAGCAGAAACAAAACTCTCCTGTCTAGCCACATAACACACACTTTCTTAAATTCACTGTGCACATAAAATTTAGGGGGTGCTCTACAAAACCAGTGAATTTTAACTGCATTAATACTAGAACAAACAAACAAAAAAAAGTCTCTTTATGGTATTCACTCTTACTGATTACACAGCAGTATACCATAGTCAACACTCAGCTACATTCTCCCAACGTACAGAAATATTTCTTTAGAAATTGAAGTACAATAAAGTTAAAAGACTTAATTTTATTTATAAAAGATTTACCTAATAATTTACCAACATATTTTTTTACGTTTTCTAAACATATTAGAAACTAAACCCAATGCCAGTAGTCATTTTGCAATTAAGGAAAAGGGTGGAAGCCACTCAGGGAAGGAACGTGGAGTGAGAAAATGACATAGAATCAGGAAGTGGATGTGGAGCATCACATCACAATGCAGCATCTGATCTCTCAAAAGGCAGAAAAGTCAACTTAGTGCACCTAGAACTACACTCTGATAGAATCTATTAGTCTCCAGACCTATATTCTGCATCTCTGATATTTTCCATCTTTAAGCATGATTTGACGTTTAAAAACTGTCTTTTCTTTCATCTTCAGGTTCACACATACTTTTCCATTTTTGTAGTTCCTGAGAATCATTTATCTTCCATACTTCAGCAAAGGACTTCAGCTTTTTCCTGGGGGGAGGGGGAAAGAAAAAAGTCAATCAAAATATGGACACATATTTAAATTAAGCACATCAAACCTTGAAAGCCCTACAGTCATCTGCAAAATTTTATACACTGTCAAAAATAGCTGTTTGCGTAGCTCAAGATGTTATGTGATCTTTAAACAATCAGTTAACATTTTCCAATATGTATATTCCAGCTCTAGGAGAGTCAACAATTTAATTTTGTAAGTAACTTACAGTACCAGAAGCATTGGCAAGATGAAATAAAACACTGAGCAAGATTAAACCATTAAAGGAAATAAACAGTACTGTAGTTCTCACCGTTTAATTTTCAGCATTCAGTTCCTACAAATTTGCACTGGTGGAATCATAAAGTGATAACACATTTTCACAATAAATGAATACCCACATTCTTCCTATTTTCTTTTTAATATTTTTTCATTTAAGAAGGACTCATAAGAGCTATGACAAGCAACAACAAGACATTTAAAATGGGTTAACACACATTCCTGATGACAAAGATGTCAAGACTGGATGGAATTACCCAGTGGAATTTCTTAAATAATATGAAAGTGATTTAAAAATATAAGACAGGGCAGCTGGCCTGTGGGGATTGTGACAGCACAAGTATACTGCTATGAACAGGTCTGAGTTTGATTCCCAAGATCATGATAATCTTTATTTTCTACCCCAGATATACCATACCCATTTTTATATTTGTTAACATCTCTTTTGGGGAGCATGTATAGAAGAATACATTGACATTTAGATCACATCATGGCAATAAATGAATATAAACAGGAATATATTAAAGAAAATATTTCTGTAATGACCTACATAGGAGAACTGGAAAAATTAAGAATTATGTAATACAATAATTTACACAATGTGAAATCAGACACATTTGATTTTTCTTTATTTATTTTTTTTTCACTGACTTGCGTTCCAGGTTTATATAGATGCATGAAGTTCCCTCCAAAGTGCATGCGAGAGGTCTACAAGGAAGCAATGACCTGGTACAGGTCAAACCCAATGAATTAGCAACTGCCATGTTGCAGATGTCCCTTGTCCCTGACCCCCTACATAGCACTGTCTCTCATTAAAGGGGGAGGCAGAAGTGTCGAGCTTCGGAAGGCTGGTCTGGCAGGCAGGGCTGCAGCCTCAAGGCTATCTTTACCACCTGCTGCCAGAATCAAGGGCCTTCTCCTCTTCTTGCTCCCACCCTTTCCTTGCTCAGGTAGTAATGCCTGTTCACACCTAACGTCAGAAAATTGAACTTGCGTGATACCTATTGGAGAAAGAATGAATTTTCAGCTAGATCAAATCCCTGATCTGGCCTGTTTTGTGGCCATGCAGAAACCAGTGCTGGCGCCACAGGGAAAAGGTCAGGGAGCATGGCCTCCAGCAGCAGCCTGCAGGAGATGGGCTTGGGGAAGCCTGCTCCAGCTGGTGCCTCCGTGGTATGTGCACTTGTGTAGCTCAGGTGGCAGCAGCCTGCAGTGAAGTGTGCCGTTCTGGGGCTTCCAGCCTTAGTGGTAAGTCAGGATAAAGGACTCATTGCAGCTTTAGGTTAAGTATTTATCCTTTTTCACTTTAGGACTACAAGCAAATTACATATCAAAAGCTAAAATACAGATGGTAGCTTACATATTCAAAAGCTGGTAAATGGGACACAATTAAGTCCCATAATTAAGACTGCCCAGTCAGCCCTCACTCTATCCCTGTATGGGCACTGTAAGTCAGTCTTCTAATTACATCATCGCATACTATTTTTACTGCTCATAGGTTTTGTATGCAATTAACTCTCCTTTTAGCAACAGAGAAATGCTAGAACTCTGTGCCCTGTCAAAGTAATATGGTAGCATGATTTTCATAGAACAAAGAAAGATAAACCAAAGGGACATATTACATTATTTCACATCTTAATTTTATTACACAGTAACTCTGGCCTTCCAGCTCACACTCTCACCTTTCTAAACAACATTTTTTTTCTTGATTTTAGAACCCTATGTATCCTATGACAACTAGTAATAGTTGCTAGTAATTTGTTCGTTTACTTTTGTCAATTATGGACTATTATTTCCAATTAAACTACCGTATTATTTTTCCCATAAACTATTATGTACCTTCAATAAAATGCTTTTATTTTGCTTTCTTGAAGTGGGATAGAAACTTGTCTTAAGCACTAAGCACTATTAAGTTTCAAAAGAACTGCTTGCACCTACAGATAATTAGTACTTAACATTTTCTCATATGAAATTATTCTGTCAGGATTATTTACAGCCACCAGGCAACAAAGATCTTTATTTATTATATTCCTAAAGGGCTATTTGAATTCTGCTGATAGGACTGCCACTGAAAATAGTAACAACAAAAAACTGCAGTGGCAATGAATATGAATACTATCACATATTATATCTAAACTGTATACATAATGTTGCAGCTTTTATAAAGGCGATGATATTTGATACACATGGGAATTTTCATACGTAGTCTAATATATAAGGTACATATGCCACTAAATGAAAATTGGTTATCAGAAAAATAGTAAACCCCCCCAGACTTTCAGTAAACTTTTGTGTGTTTGGGGGGGGGCAATCAAAACACACTGTAAATATTTATTTTTAAGTTAAACAAAAGGAAGAATATCTGGATTTCCTTTTACACTACAGTATGCAAATGTAATTTCAGGTTCTAAAGTGAATAATATACTTTCTAAATTAAATCTGTTAATATTTTCATTATCACTGAGGAGAACAGAAGTAGATATTAGAAGATGTATTTTAAGTTCATCTTCCTGAAAACAGTGAAAATACACACCTGAAAGAGTAAGTTTGCTGGTATTTCCCATAAGAAAATAAAAAATAGTTTCTTCCTAATGTTAGCTCAATATGCATTTATTTTTTTTTCCAGTCCTATTTCAGAGGGCAGCAATTAACCTCTGACATAATAACTAAGTATAAAATTTAAAGCTTTGATTGAAATGGATAGCGCAATTTCTTAAATATGTTTTCAAAGTTTTCTTTCACTGTCTCTTCCCTGAAGTATATATATCTGAAGTAGCTCTTACTGTTGCTTCGAATGC
>VZTL01049418.1:91900-106892 GCA_013400535.1 Scopus umbretta | reverse complement strand
GGGGGGGACCCTAACAAAAAACAAAGGGGGGAGCCAAACCAAGCAGGAGGGAAAGGAATGTTAGGATCCTAAAAAAGGAACAGAAGTTGCAGGTCACATAGGTAAAAGGCACAATTTACAAGTTCGAAGGATTTTATTGAAGTGGGTAAAAAGCATGTGAGATTAAGGAATCATGGCAAGCTGTGCCACCTGCCTTTTATCAGTTGAAAGTTTAAACTTTTTGACCGAATGTTAGACCCTTGGCCTACTATCAAAATATTAGCCAGTGAAATTTTAACTAAGTTGACTAATCTTTCTTATCTCCTCGTACTTAGCCGAGCAGTGATTACTGCATGCTGGCCTGCTTTCCCATGCCTGTGCATGCAAAGTCTAATTCTGGTGAAAGATACTGGAGCTTGAAGTAGGAAGGAGAATTCAATCTGTTCCTCTTATTCTAGCAGAAACACTTTCTTGTTTCATTCTCACTTACATTTACAGTTGAAGAAGGCCGATTATAACATTTGGGAAACTCCCTGCCGCTCCCTGTGCTGTCCTGTCAGCAGGCTGATAAGATCACTTTCTGAAGTACATCTTTGCACACATTATACTTTTAGAATGCACAAAGAATCTTTTTTATATCTATATAAATATATATACATACACATACATACATAAACTCTGGTCTTGGTGTAGCTAATAGCTGAAGTAATGCTGCTTGTTTGTCCTGCGTTTCTATGAAAGACACTTGGGAAACGTGAAATGTTTCAGAGAAAGCAGCGGCACCTGATTTGGGAGCAAAGGCTCCTGGATGTCCAGGCTGAGAGAAGCAAAAGTATTATTATTTTCCTATGGTTTAGTAGGGTTTTGTCCAACTCATAAGGTAAGTGTGAACTGAAGTTTCTTCTGTGGCATAAGTTAATATATGAAAATGTTTGTCCACTCCTTCTTTCTCTGTAAACATTAATACTTTCTCCTCCACTCTGTAGTTGAATAGTTAATATATAGTTGGGTGTGTGAGAAGGTGAGTTTGGGAAGCAAGAGTTGTTGTATTTGAATGAACCATGGAGACTCTCTACAGTAGCTGTAGTAGTAAAGTCCATTAATGAAATAAACTGAGGAATATGAAGGAATATTCCTTCCTGCAAGTTACGAAACGTGTCATGCTGGAATGCGATCCCAGAGATTAGCTTTAAGGCAGGGGGAGAGGTGAGCAAACACTGGCAGTGTAAAGGTCGGCCAGGCAGAGGCACGTCTGCCCCTGTAACGCTGCGGCATCAACAGGGCTGTCCGAGTAGCCGCCTCCGCGACAGCGTCGCTTAAAATCCCATCAAATAAAACACACGTGAGGATGACACATTAGACAAGAAGGAAGAAATAGAGGCTCCAGAAACTGATGTTACGGGCTCGCTCTGCTGCACGCTAGCCTCCTCGTGTAGAGGGACCCAGGGCCGCGGTCGCTGTGCCCTTTGGATGGCTACCAGCCACTTGCCTGGAACGCTTGAGCTTGAACAGTAAAACCTGACTGTGTCCTTCACAAAGTGCTTCTGTATCATCGCAGCGGTGGTAAAATAAAGTGGTGTTCAGCAAATTGCAACATACCACAATGCTATGGCACTGTATAGTAAAAGATCCCGGTGACTTAAAAACTCCCACATTACAATATTTGGCCGTATTTTGAAGTTCTTTTGCAGAAAGAAGAGAGAATTCTGTTCGGAACGTAGCCTAGGTTTGCTTTCAAAGGAATGTAATTACAGCACATACATATATATATAAGTTTTTTCCCACCCTCTGTTGTAAGCGTTCTGCCCTCTACAGCGCTCGTGAAGGCTGCGGGGTCAGGAGTAGTTCCTAAGGAGATGTGCAGTGTGTAGTATCCCGCCACAGCTCTTTGAAGAGGGAGTAAGGGAAGATGTTCTCCTTAAGAAAGTCGAAGCTAAGAGACTCTTACTTCAGTAGTTTTTCAGTACAGAATGTGAGGGTTTGTTTTTAAAATTAAATTTGTCTTTAGAATGTTTTACTTCAAATGTCATTCAGTTTGAAGCAGTGAGAAATAATCCTGGCATAGGATGAAGCATTGGCAAGTTTAAGAGAATCACTCCTTGATAACCTCAAACTTATAAAAAAACCCAGGGTGTTAGTGGTTTATACATCCTTCCTCTCCTTCACAGCAACTGTTGCGTTTAGTGGGGTTACAAGTAAAGGAAAATAGGGGGAAAAGGCATTTTTATGAAGATGACAATTGGAGAAAATAAAATTTCTTATTCCTGTCACGAAAGCGTTATCACATGACAGCAAGTGTGTGAGAATTGCCCGGATGATGCCATTCAGGATATATCCATGCAATTGACCTGGGGGTATGGGTGAATGTTACTTTTTGTCAGAATAATGTGTGAACCACCATAAAAGAATTCACACATATACTAATTGTGACTATTGACATTGAAATTAATTTCTCTCTAATACACCCATTGAGGTCTGAACTTTCTTTTTTGCCTTGAACAAGATTTTTGTCGTAATTGGAGGCAGCGGAACAGAACACCCTCTGTTTCAGGTTCAGGATGCTCTGTATTTTAGAGCCCACTGTCAGCACTGTACCTGCATCTCACCCTCGCAGTTTCCTGTGAGCAAAACTGTCCCTTCGCCGGGGCTGGCAAAATTTACTCCTGTTTTGTTGTGGCTTTCCTAAGGTAGCGTAAATGCACTTACGCGAGGGACACGTTTACTTCAATTGCGTGCCTCTCCCCCACTAAGCACCGTGTGAGCTGCACGTGGTACGCACAGTGCAGCAGGCACATGAGCAAGTGGGAATGTAGTTTGTCCAAGTAGAACACAGATAAAAGGCATTGATAAAGTGCGGCGGAGCTTGGTTGGTCTGTATTTTGTACCATGACTGTAACACTTTGCTCCTGGGAGCAAAATCATCTCTAGTGCTAGAAATTAACTCCTACCAATTTAACTGATTAATCAGTAAGTCCTTCTTTCTTCTAGGACTGTACAAGAAATCGGGCAAACTAGTGTTTCTTGGGCTGGACAATGCTGGAAAAACTACGCTGCTGCACATGCTCAAAGATGACAGACTGGGACAACACGTCCCCACGTTACACCCCAGTAAGTTAATGTTGCTGGTTCTGTAGCTAGAAAGTATTTCAAGCATTGCAAGAAAAGCAGGATCTGATTATACAGCGTAAGACCAACGGTGTGACTGGGGAGAAATAAAGGAATTTCTGGGATTGCAGTCTGTAGGTAGTTCAAGTAATATTCAGAAAAATGTGTATAGGATAGTTCAGTGTGGTATATTTAAAACTAAGAGGTGAGTAACAAGCAGAACGGTGGAGCTGAGAGTCTAAGTTTACCGAAGCTGTGGGAAATTGGGGCTTGGAGCGTTTGGGAGAAGCTTCTCTGTGCAGCTGGAAAATTAGCATTCCTGTACGCTCTTTTGATTTTTTTTGGCTCGGAGGTTGCTGTGTAATTGTTATCCTGGTAGCCTCGCAGAAGGAGAAAGTTCAAGTCAGGTTAGAAAGTTCAAGTCAGGTTAAAAATGTGGATTGGAGAAGTCCAGAAAGGAGGTGAGAAATTGGGAAAGGATGTGAAGAGGAGAAACCTTGAACAGTATCATACATGAAATGCCATCTTTGTGGCAAACCAGATGCCAGAGCCAACTGTTGTTTGTGTAATGTGTAGGGATAAATAATGTACGAATATTCTCTGCTATTCTTAGCATTGTAGAGATTTCATGTGTGTTTTACCAACAAAATGCTATTAACCATTGAACAAACGTGTCGCTGATTTTGAGAGAAAATGCATTGCTCCAATTTGTTTCTTGAATAACAAAGTACTGAAAAGACCCAAGCCAGAAAGTAAAATCTACATGCTAGAAGCTTAGACTGTTCTAATGCACTCTTCACAGAGAACATAATTCTGTGTATTTCTAGCTTCAGAAGAGCTGACAATTGCTGGCATGACTTTCACTACCTTTGATCTGGGTGGACATGCTCAAGGTAAGAGAATACGTCAACTCACTTCACTGAGTTGAGTTAGAGTTGTCTATAGTCAGTTTGTTTCCGATCAGAAATATGATCATGCTGCAGAGATTGACTTCCCACACTCACTCTGACAGTATAAAAAAACCGTTCACTGCTCTGTTGTCCGTCACCCCCACTTACCACAAATCCCAAATACAATTTGGCAAGAGCTGCAGTAGAGTGTACATTTTTCGTGGTTATCTGTATTTTGAAGAGGATTCTGTACTTTGAATTGCTTACATTTGCCTTTAAGCTTTATGCTTCAAACTTACCTTTGTTGACAGAATTCTTGGGGAAACACAAAAAGTTTCAGTGCATCCGTGTGCATGTGGGGTAGATGGAGCGGTGATAACGCGAAAGGGAACGATGCTCTTGCTCCATTATTTCAAGTTTCGTAAAACATGAAACTGCATCCTGAAGAGTGGCAACATAAGCCAGGGCTTCAAAAAACCCTGTCGCTTCTGAGTTACTGATGTGCATTGCTCTGACTTTTGGATACTGTCTGTTCGGTTTTAATTCACTTCTTCCTTGTAGCTCGCAGAGTGTGGAAAAACTATCTGCCCGCGATTAACGGCATTGTGTTCTTGGTGGACTGTGCAGATCATGAAAGATTGCTTGAATCGAAAGAAGAACTTGATGTAAGTTTAAATAAGTTTTTGAAAGTTTTAACTTTAACTTCTAAGAAATAAGCTCAAATTCCCAGTATCCAACGGGGCTCTGCTGCCACCTGGACATAAGTAGTTTTTAGCGATTTGCCCTCGTGTATTCAAAATTAATCTCTCCTCCTTTCTCCTTTCCTTTGTAGTCGCTAATGACAGATGAAACTATTGCTAATGTGCCTATCCTAATTCTTGGTAACAAGATTGACAGACCTGAAGCCATTAGTGAAGAGAGGTTACGAGAGATGTTTGGTCTGTATGGCCAGACAACAGGAAAGGTAATTCTCCTGGTTTGACTGTTTTTTTGGTGGCTTTGTGGTTTTTTGTTAGGGAGTGAGTTTGCCTTACTTCTGTGTTGACTCCAATTCACTCCAGCTACACAAAATAAATGGGTTTTAATTTATAAAGTTCTTGGTATGTAATAACTATGTACGGAACGAATGAATCGTGGAGTCTCTTTTTTGTGTGTGTTAGGTGCATCTCTGCTACAACTTTTTTAACATCATGTTTAATGCCACATTTTTCCAGAGAAAACTTGATTGTATTTAGGATAATTTTTAGTACTTCAACTTTCCTCTGCAGTACTTTAAAAGGATGAGCAAGTTTTCAGAGGCCATAGTTCTAGCGAGACCTATAAAAGAAAACTGGATAAAGTCTTTCAGCAAGTTACTTTTCTCACTTAAAGTGTGGACTTAGCACAGTTTGTTACTTCACATGTTTACCTAAAGCTTAGAAATAGATTTACACCGTTGTGGAAGTCTGAGCTTGTAGGTTATGAGGGGGAAAAAAAAAAAAAGTTCTTACTGGTATTGGTAGCAACAAGGCAGATTTATATTATGGATCTTTGTGATGCTTCAACTCTTTTTAATACAGTGTATTACGTGTAGGAGACATTTGGATACAGGGCACTAGAAACAAGTTGCTCCGTTGTCCTTTGCCCTTGAAAAGACACCTCTCTGCAGCGGACAAAGCTGTCCTAGCTCCCATTAGATGGCCAGCAGTGTGGCTCTGCTGAGGAGGGCACCTGATCTTGTAATTCCTCTTTTCCTCTAAGAGTATTTACTCTTAGATCCTTCCCTTAAAGTTCAGTGCCAGTCAGAGTTTAGGTTGAGTGGAAACAAATTTTGTTTTCCATGTGAAAGACAATTGCACAGGTGAGTTTTAGAATAGGTGTAATGGGCTATAAAGAGTTACTACTGATTTTTTTTTTTTTTTTCTTTTTTTTGTATCTTGCCCTGGTTTTTACAACACTTCACAAAGTCTATGAAGTACGAATACTGTTGTGAATCCCCAGTTGAGCAACAGCTTTATCGCACTGTGCTGATGATCTTGGCAAGCAAGCAACTTGCACTCTTGCTATGGTCAGTCCTACAGTTGGTGGCAAATGTTCTTTTTAATCTGGCTGGAAAGCTGTTGGAAACAGAGCAGGGAACCATGACTGAAAAAAACTTGAAGTGTAAACTCTCAAATTCTCTGTGCACGTGCTTGCTGTTGCACTCTGGTTTCAGGTACGTCACCCTGTCCAGGTGTGGATGCGTATGAAAACGTGCTCAGTGTATTTCTCAAGTGTGACCCTAATCTTAGTAACACGTACAAGTTTTGGATTAATTTATCTTCTAAAAGTCCAGTATCCAACACAATTTAAATAAAGGCATTCCATAGAAACCAATGTCCCTGTAAAGTAGCTGTCTCTTTATAACGATACCGTAGCTTGGAACGCTTCTGTCTCTCTGCAGGGCAGTATACCATCGAAAGAACTGAACGCAAGGCCGCTAGAAGTGTTTATGTGCAGCGTGCTAAAGAGGCAAGGCTACGGAGAAGGCTTCCGTTGGATGGCACAGTACATTGATTAATGCCAAAATCGCATCAGTACGTACTGTCCCGTGTCAGAATATTAAGTCTGCTCCTTATTTGATCACTCAGTGTACGTAACTTGGATTCATTTGACTGTTTAGTTTATAAAAATATACATTTTTAGCCAATTATATCACATACGCTAAATTGTAAGTGTGAGGATTGAAAAATTATTTCATGCAAGTTTGTAAGTTTAAGTACCACAACCTGTGAGTTTTCTAATCCCATGCAACGTTCTTTTGCAGTTTTTCATTTAACAAGTCTCCGGCACCATTTTTGGTCAGAGCAACTTTCCAGTACAGTATGTTTGAATGCACTTTTTAACAGCTAAAAACTATGAACATGTGAAAAATATTTAATGCTTACGTTAAATTTTTTTATGTACTTTTTTGAAACTGGTTTTATAACTTTAGAGTATATAACCAACTTTCAAGGAATAATAAATAATTAGCTGATGGATAATTGCATGATGCCTTACGGTTTTCAATAATATACTTTCTTATGCAACGTCATGCAATAAATTTAAATCCAGTTTTTGGCAACTTTAATGGAAAATGTTTCATTTTAATGTGTCTTAACTAGTGAGGCTGCCTGATGATCTGAGTATGTGGGATATTTTCCTGAAATGCAGAAAGGCCACAAAGTAGTTCCATTGTATGTTAGAGTAAGGTGTTTTTTTCAGACTACCAAATTGCATTTATTTTAGGATTTTGCGTTAGTTAAAAGAAAAATCTAATCCAATGCCCTTATAACCACCAACTTTAAAAAATACAAATAATGTAAATCAGCTGTGCCGATGTAAATCTTGAACTAATGTCAAAAGTGGTCTTACTCTACTGGTCTCTTGAATTAAACCCCTAAAGCAACACAAGAAATACAGGGGGGTTTCTGAAGAAATTAAGAATACCATTGCACTAAATATTCTGTTCCTAATTTACTTAGGTTTGGGGTCTGCCAGAAGATTTGCCTGTGAAATTGCCAGGAAAAAAAAAAAAATGTTGCCATTTGCTGCTTGTGAAAATTTACCAGCCCACACCCAACTGGCCAATTTTATTTTTGGTGTTTTGAACTGGGAGAAGATGGGTTGTTTCCTGTGGTCTTGCCCTGAAACCTAGCCAGTGTGGCAGCAGCTGGCCACCCAGGTGGCTTATTTCTGGGGTAAAATTTGGTTATCTGCAGTCCTCGTTTCCAGACTTCTGACCGTTTTTTTTCCCTATCTTTGAGTGCATTAGTTCCACGAGGAGAAAGCAGGTTGTTTTTGAAGAAGGGGTGTTGAAGCACATGTGTCTGTCAGTGTCTTGTTGAGGCTGGCTGACGCTGCTGTGGAGCCGTGGTTGGTGTTTCCCTGTGCTGGGCATGTTTTATTCTAAGCTGTCAGACGCAGGTAGGGTTTCAGCCCTGGAGTCACCATTTCATCGTGACGGGTTTGAGTTTCGCTGTGTAGTTTGTTTCCCCCTTGTAAGAGTACAAACTGCTGCAAGTGTTTTTACTGAACCCTTTTACTCACTGTTGCAGGTCTTCTCCAAAATACTTGGGCCTTATGTTTCCAACATCTATGGCAGCAAATGTATTTCTGACTGGTTTGATTTCATAATTAACTTTCTCTCTCGACCCGCTGGGCTTGAATCTCAGATTTAAAGCCTGTAGGCTCATAGCAAATAAATGAGACTTACTCCTTGCCCAGATCAGAACTTGTATGATTGAATATTGATGATCAGTTCCCCACAGTCCTAGACTGTGCATCTGAATAAGATGAATAATTCAGAACCTGACTAATGTAAACTGTAACTGAAGTTCATTACTGCACAACCGTATGCGAAGCATTAAGCCTGGTTTGTGCATGGTAAAGTTCAGAGTGACGGTATCGGATAGCTTTTCCAAATGACCAGCATAAGAGAATTCTGCCTTTAAACTAGTGCTCGGCTGTAGAGGAGTGTCTCTGTGGCACAAATAAAACTGGAGGTAAGAAATGGCCTCTCACCAGCGTGTAGACAATATGTGAGTCTCTAGTACCTACAGCCACTATGTAGGGGACATGCCTTTCTTTTTTCCCCCCCTCTCTAGATTTTTCTGATGATGGTTATAATGCAGAGAACAGCAGCTGCATCAGTAGATGGTGTAAATATTAAAAATACTACTTGTAATCACACTGTGGTGTTGATGTGGGAGACTTGGGACTGTGGTGCCTGTGCTTATAGAAATGAAGCTGGAGGTGTTCTGCCGTAGACCACTTCCACAGGCTGAGCCGTTACATGGGCACTGAGAGGTCGTCCTCACCTGCTCTTCCAACCAACCGTGAATAACGTTAGCGGTAAGGAAAAGGATGATAGTATTGAGAATTAAAAAAGAAGGGAGGTGATACCACTTTAAAGGTGTGTTACGAGTAATTCTTAGTATTATGGAAATACTCAGATTTCATGTTTCCTGCTGTAGGATGCTAGTTTAAATGTGGTTGTAAGGGGGGCATGAAGAAATCTGGATCTTGTGTTTATCCACCTGGGTGTTGTACTGGTTCCCGTTGTGGGAGTAGCCGATCAACACTCGCTTAAAGACACCGACAGTCTTGCTCTGTTTCATTTTGTTCAGTGAGGAAGTATCTTTCTTCTGTAGTTTATGTTCTGTTGTGTACATGAATGTGAATGCGTGTTTGTGTGTCTTTGTGTGAAGACTTCATTAATAGATAAATATACTGATGAGAGTTTTTATAGCGGTTTTCATCCTCACACCCTCCACGTCTGCCTGGTCGTTTATTTCTGGAGGTTGCTTATTCCTATGGTTGTGACCAGTCTTACTTAACTTAAAAAAAGCAACATTCACATTTGGGTCCGACTTCTATGATTTTTTTTTTTTTTTTCCACTCTCAACTATGCAGATTTCAATTAAACATCACTTTAAGGAATGTGAAAAAGAAAACTCATTAATAAAGATGTTATTTATGAAGTGTCTCATTTTGTTTTTACATCGCAAGAGTTCTTTAAGAGAAATAAATGTAGATTTCTAAGACACTAAAGGAACTACTTCTGACAAAGTGGCCTGTGTTTCACTCCAGTGACCCCACAGCTAGCATCTATGGGTGGAATAAGATCTCTTTTGCTTGGATCTAATGAAACTTGGGGTTTAGTATGTGCTGTGTAACTGAGGGGCATTGCTGTATTTCAGTCTTGGTTTAATACATTTTTCTGCACAGTTACTGGCATTGGAGATGGGAAGGATCTTTAGGCTTTCTCATTTATCCTCTTGCCAGGTCAAGAGTATTTCATTAATATTTCTGTATTCGGTGTCCAGGCACTGTCTGTGATGTGCCAGAGATGACCTGTGGCATTCACTGGAATACAATACCGGCACGCATGTGAGCTTTATTGTATTTTAATAATTGGAATTGAACATCAAATAGAACATTTGGCATCCACTTAGTTATCACTAAAGTCAGGTCAGAAAAATGATGGCGGTGGTCTCCAATCCTCGTGAATTCGCAGGTCTGCTTGTGGTCCTCCTGCTTATAGTGTCAGAGTACTTGGTTGTTACCAACCAAAGTCCAATATTTCTACCGACTACAACACGCTCGGATTTAGTATAGGTAACAACAATGTTAGGGATGGACTTAGGAGTTACATTAAAACCAGCCTAATCCACTGGCTGTTAGTGGGGACATATAACTTGCACTTTGATAAACCACTCTTTGCACCAGTATTTCAGTGCTAACATTTTCTCTTTTGAAATGTGAGTGTTCTAAATGTTTAAAAGCATAATTTATATAATAAACTGCAGAAGAAAAGCTAAAGATGAAAGTGTTCTTAAACATGTCCTTAATGTGGTGTTTGTTGTTATGTTATCCCATCCCATGCTTGAAATTTAAGTATTGGGAGTAGAAAATAAAATTCTGACTTGGAACTTGAAGAAAAGGAGTACTAAACAGGTAGTTCTTGTCAAATTATCAAAACGAGGAAAAAAGTGTGCTGATTTAGTACATGGTCTAGGAGTGAGTTTGGCTTTTTTTTTTTTTTTTTCCCCCAGCTGGGTATAATAATAATTCAGTCTCCTCTTTGCTAGGGTTTCTGTTCATGTGTGCTTGGAAGCAAACCCTCTACTTGGAAGACTCTGAGCACGGAAAAGATGACATTTCCTTTGTTGCAATTATTTTTAAATGAAATGGAAGGATCTGATCTGAGGCAAATGATACTGTCTTAGAATCCAGCTGCCCTCTAGGATTTGCCCTGTTGGTGGGACTGCATTGAGTGGGGATTGCCGCTGAGTTTAGGTGCTTATCCAACTGAGTCCACTCAGCCCTGTCTGACACAGCCCATGGGGGAAAGCATATTAACCTACCATGACAGAGAACTATTTTCCAATCCTAAGTATATGTTCTCCTTAGTTTACGTTTTTCAGATTATTTCTTACTTGGCTGCTTTTGGACTAGAATTAGCCATTTGCTTGGTGGTGAGCAGTTATGGTAAAATAATGATCACAAAACCGTATCCCTTGTCTTTCTCGTGACCGCGGTTCTTATGGCATGTGTCCCATCACAGTAAGAAACATACAATAATATTTTAGAGCCTTTGATGCCTTTCATTCCAGAATCTCGAAGCTTTCTACCTGCTAATGCTACCTCGACGTCCTTGTGAGGCAGAAGGGTTTGTTATCCTTTTTTATCTGTGAAGAAAGTAAGGTCTGGAGGGATCAGGTCGTACTTGGTCACTGCCTGAATAAGAAGAGCAACACAGCAACGTCAAATGAAGCAATTTTTCCCTTCACCTGGGCACCGTTTCTCAGTGTCCTAATGAGAAGACCGAAGCCTTCACCACATGCAGGCTACTGAAGATACCGCACAGACCACGTGTAAATCAACAGCATTTTGGGTCACCTCCTCTCGTATGCCTGCACTCAGAGCAAAAAAAGCGGCTCTAAGCGCGTACCATTCACCTGTGTTGCTGCCAACTCTGACGACATTTAGCAGATAACTTAAAAGAAGAGCACAAAATCTTGCAATGGGTGGAGCGGGTGCAAAGCTTGGACCTACTTGTAATTTCTGATTCCCTTTCCTAAAGGTGTGATGTAAATAAGCACTATCCTCGGAGACAATTTAAAGGCATACTTTCAGTATTTGGGTCCAAATGCCTGCTTTTGGCACAGGCAAATGAGAACTTATGTTGTTTGGTTAGATTTTTTTTTTTTTTTTCCCCCTGCAAAGGTGGTACTTTACTGTCCGACTGGCCTGATTAACCCCCAGGAGCAGCACTAGCTGGAGCAAACCCATGGCACTAGCTTGGGGCAGAGATGAGCTGTTGGAGACCTGAGCTTGGCAATTTAATGACACTCGAGTACCCAAACCCAGGAGTCGACGTTGAGGAGGGGTGTACTGTGACAAGCTGCTGGTCTGGGAAGGGATCAGGCTGGCGCTTGCGGTAGCATGTGCAGATGGGGAAGCTGAGCTATGGAGGGGAACCTGATCCTCCCCGGTCGAGAGGGTCTGAAGTGGTTCAGCTTTTGTAGCACACGCGGTTTCTGGGCAAAAGAAGTCACTTCTCAGGGAGACCGCGGCTCTTGAGAGGAAGGTTGGAATTTTTAAGTCAGAGGTTGTTAATAAAAATCTTTGTTTAAAGGTTTGTCGCACCCTAAAAGCTTTGCTAGCGGCAGGAGCTTGGGCAGCGAGCGGGCTGGAGGAGAGGGTCGGCACTGGGGACGCGGCGCAGGGCCTGCCCAGAGGAATGTGCTCGCGTCTCTAGGAAATACTTGAGGGAGGGAGAAATTAACTGGGTTGAAAAACGTCCTCTTGCCAGCAAGGTAAGAGGGAGAACAATTGCGAACAGGGCTCCTAACGCTGCTCTGCCACAGCTTGTTTGTGGGCTGACCCCAGGGCTGGTATTTGGAAATGCTGGTGCTTGTGAAAGCCGAGGGGAGGGAGGGAAATCAGCTAGCGACGGGAGCTGTGTTTCAGTCAGTGCGTGCTACGGTAATGCCAGCGTTTGTCAGGTCATTTTGAAATCTGTCCCGTATCCTACAATTAAGCTGGGTTTTCTAAGTCGCTGAAAACTGCTGATCCTTGGTCGGCCGTTCCCCAAGGACAAAGGTGAGGTCTCTTGTCTAATGCACTTGACTTCTGACCAGATAAGCACAAGCTGCAAAACTTCGAACCATGTTTTAGGCTCTCTCGTGCCTGTTGGCGCTCAGAGCCGGATTTTGAGTTCAGCCTAAACTCTTGGTTCCAGCCCCAGTGCCCCAACGCCGTTCTCTCTCTGCTTTCTTAGAGCAGGATTTTGGTTTAGGTTCAAATAAATCGGAATTGTGAAAGGAAGACTCCTGTATGTGCCACTTAACTCTTCTGTTCCTTGCTCTGTGTGTGAATGTGTGATATACCTATAATACATAAATATATATGTATACACATATATAAGCACACAAGAGGTTTAAAATAAATCTGTTCAAAATGTTACGGAGATACATTGGCATGAAATTGCCGAGGACATTTAGTGAAAGTCTGCTCGTAGGTTTTAAAGGCTAAAAAATTCAGAAGGCGTTTGGAGTAGAGAAAATTAAAAGCTTTTGCTCTACTGGTGAATAAATAATTACAGGAGATACTGTGGGAGAAATTCAGATGTGCAGCTACAGTAGGGAGAGCAGCTGGAGTTCTGGGCGCTGCCTGGAGAAGCAGCGTTTAGGGAGGCAGAGCTAATAATATAGTTTGCCTTTTTTTAGAGCTTAGGCTTTGTTACTGGCATCTGAGACACTTTTAGCATTGGTGTAAAGAACCTTGGGTGTTCCTACAAAATGAGATGTTTACTCGAGCAATTTTTAGAAAACTGTCCTATCTGCTTGCTTCTACTCGCTGCTCTCCGTTTGTGGCAGCTGGCTCTGAAGAGCTCCGATGAACATCCCCAAAAGAAGGTTATGTTGATTTGACATTTGTACCTGAAAACTTGTCTGTAAAGAGAATTTTTTTGATTTATAGTCTTTTTTTAAGTTCTCTGGTAGTCCTCCTATCTGCTGTTACCACTTCTGTAATATCCTTTTGTTTCCTAATCTGTAATTTGAATTGCCTCCTAAGTTTAAAAAACAATTTCCTTCCCCCCCCCAGGCCATTTTTGGGAGAGCTTTTCTTCAACGATTTGACGTTTAAAATCCTGGGGAAGAAGTTTGTAAGGGGGCCCTCTATCAAAGAATTCTGCTTGTGTTTTCAGAGCCATTGTCAGGTGGAGTGCAAGGAAGAATCAGTAAAAGATTTACACCTGTTGCTTGCTGTTATTATTCTGGGAGAAATGAGGAAAACCAAAAAAAGTTACGGTCACTGTGGCTAGTTGAAGTTCACAGAGCTGCTGCAAGTCTGACTGCAGCAAAGAACATGTAACAGATCCTCACGCATGTGACTGCGGGATGGAGTCTATTTATGTCTCCGTAAACATGAAATTATGAAATACACACCACGGAGATGGTGCTGGTGAAGTCCTTGTCTGACCTGGTCAACTGTCATTGCACCTCTCTGGGTGTACACAGTGAATTTGAACTTATTGCAGAACATCATGCTGCTGGAAGATGTTTATTGAAAGGGAAGTAGGTCAAGCAATAAAGCAAAGAAACCACCCAGTACGTTAGCAGGTAAGAGGGAAGGTGCTGTGAGTTTCTGTAATAAAAAAAAAAAATCTTACAAACCTCGTGGACATAAGAGCACTTCACAGAGACAAGGTCTAGAAGGAAAATCACCAAAAAACCCCCCATGCTTTCTTTTGTCCAGTTCAGCTTTGAAATAAATTCTTCTTGAAACAGATGCGTGGCTGAGACTCGAATCCTTTCTGCAAAATTAAAAACAAATATGTCTCAAGATTGCAAAAGAAGGAAAAAAAGATGTGAAGATGTGGGAGAAATGGGTCATGTAGACTTGCTTTTGCACTCATCAGGCGGTACCGATGGTGACCTGCCCGGTACAAGGCTGCGGTGGGGAAGGAGCTGGTCCTGCCTCAGTTTTCTGCTGGAGCCTGCCTTGGCCGTGGCCTCCCCTGCTGCTGCTGCTCCTCTCCAGGAGATGTGTCCGACCTGCGCTCGCTGGGCCCATCCCTGGTACCGCTGCTCTGCATCAGCTCCGGCGCTGAGCCTGCATCCCAGGTGCAAAGGTCAGCGATGTTCGCCACCCTGGATGCTTAATTCATCCCACCACGCTCGAGGCTGGCCCTAAGTCCGCCCTAGCCTAGCGTATCCATGTCCAGCACCCGTATTCGGCGTAGCTTGCTGCTGTAGGGAGGCTCAGGCAGCCTCCTTGGGATCCAGAGCCCATTGCCGGGGGGGTGAGCAGGCAGGGAATGGGCTGGGTGCCGGGTTGCACCGGGCAGGAGCTCGTTGGGACAAGCAGCAGCCTGCCTGCTTGTACAGGCAGATGAGTGCTGGCAGGTCGGAGGAAAACCAGAGCCTATCCTGGGGACTGGGTGAAAAAGTCATGCAAGGAGGGAAAGCAGAAACATGGAGGGGAAAAAAAAAAAAAAAAAAGCCCCT
>VZTL01049418.1:71380-82006 GCA_013400535.1 Scopus umbretta | reverse complement strand
CGCCCCGCTGTGAGTTTCATTCTGACTTTCGGGTTGGGATGAGTCAAAATCTCAGAGCAAAATGGAGATGAAACTGCTGCCTGTGCCAGCGTTTCTGCCTGTACCAGCTTGAGGGAGCATCCTTGGGGGGGGGACAGCCCTGCCCCGGCTGCCGTGTCCCACGGAGGGGACGCAGCCCCGGTGCCACGCGCCTCCCTGGGAAAGGCGAAGGAGGCACAGAACGCAGCGAAGGGGATGGAGGTGTTTTGCCGGCGCCACCTCCGCTCCTGCCGCTTACCTGCGGCGAGCTGCGAAAGCTCCTTCGAGCTGGGTGTAGTCGAGGGCTGAGTCTGGGAGGTGTTTCAGTCGCTGTTGGGAACTGACTCCCGGTCCTTCCCTGCCATTCACTAACGAGCTAATTCCTTGCTTATTTACCCCAGCGGTACAGCCCTTCAGATCCACGCAAGCCCCAGTCAGCAAACCTTTCCCCGTGCCCCGATTCCGTCATTTCCAACAAATCCCTTTCATCGATACAGACAGAAACCAAAAAAATGCAAAATGAGTTTATGTAAATGCATGAGAAGTTCACTGCTGCCAGCCCCCGGCATCCCACCTCTTCTTCAGCAGCCAGCAAATGCTACCTTCAGCCTGGGAAATCAGCCGAAATGTGATTTTTGCGAGGGTCCGAGCTGGCAGGCAGCGCTGCCTTTGGGCCTCGCTCAGCCGCGCGTTCGTTAGTGTAAGGTAATTCTGTTTGCTCAAGTGGGTGGTCAATTGTAAGGAGAAGGGAATCCTTAGCTATGCCAAAGATTTTATGAAAGTGTAAAGAAAAGCAAGCCAGCCGTCTTAGAAGCTGGTAAATGGCATCCTGTGTCCCCCCCGTCAGAAAGCAGAGAGTTACACAGGGGTTAATATTTCATTCAAGAAATAAATCTGCTCTTTCTCTATGCAGTCCATAAAAGCAGCCAGGCCCAAGGGACTCCCTGCGGATTAGCAGTCCCCAGGAGCCAGGAGTTTGGAAAAAACCGGAGTCCCCGCCGCAGTGAATACAAAAGGGACCAGTGCTGTGCCCCTCCGTCTTCGCTTGTGCACGGTCCTGGAGGAGCCGGGCTTGGCTGACGGTGCGGATGGGGTTGGTCGTTGGTGATGGACTATCCCAAAGGTGACATGTTCTCCTGTTGGGTGTGTTGGCCTCTTCCTTCTGCACCCAGAAGGGAAGGCAGGGCCGCTGGCAGAAACCAGGGGGAAAGAAAAGGAAAAAAAAAAATCCATTGATTCATCTGGGCCATTTCCCCCAAAATGAAGGAACAAACATTTTTCAGCATCTTGTCCAGACTCAGTTTCAGTTTTGCTGACTATCAGGGCATTTCTGCCAGGAGCTGCAAGGGCACCCATCCCGCCCCTGAGCTTCCCTGCCGCTGCACCCCCTGTTGCGGTCCAAAGCAATCCTCCTGGTGAAGCCTTCAAAAGCACACTTAATTTTGCTCCGAAGGCGCCTTAGCCAAAATTTGCCTTCTCTTTGAAGAAGTTCAGAGAAAACCATGAAAGCTGAGCAGTTCACTATTACCCTCCTGTTACTTACCACCAAACCCAAACGCGACCTTGCAAGCAGAGCTGCAAAAGGGATATTTCGACACAGACTTTGCCGGGTTTCCTGGTGGTTTGGCATATTGTGCCCTGCATTTAACAGGCTCTTTTCCAGCTTTCCTGCTAAGACGCTACCAAGACCCAGAGGGGAGGCAGACAGGGAGGGCTGGAGCAATAAAAACACCCAGAGCCAACCTTTTTTTCCTCTTGTGACCGCTATACTCATCACATGGGAAACAATCCGTTATCTTTTCTCTCTGTGTAGAACAAGCCCGAATACTCAGCGCGTATTTGCCTTGTCCCGTATGCATGTTGACTTTTTCCATCCTTCTGGTATTACAGATGCTGCAAAGGCAATAACCCTGAAATATCACAGCTGCAGATTTGTGTCACACAGGCAAGATGGTGTGGTTAAATAAGGAATCACTCAACATCTAAATATTAGGTAAAACACAACAAAATCTGCAGGAAGGAGAACAACACAGTGGAACAGTCCCTTGTGGGGTTCGCATCCCCACTCAACCTGTGAAACTTTGAATGGCCTGAGATAGATAAGCTAATTTAACTGTCTTTTAATGTGCTGGAAAGTATGTGTAGAGCTCAACCAGGCTTGGAGAGATCATCCCTCTGAGGTTTAAAGCTGATCTCTGCTCCTTGCTTTGCTCCCAGCAGCATTCGGAGAGCTGTTTGGTGGAGGTGGTTTGTAAGGGACGGGCTGAATAAATGACTTTATAAGAAAATTACTCATCAGACTTCTGCAGTCCCCGCTGATGGACCAAGAGGTGGGTTGGGCTTGCACCAGAGCTGGGTTTCCAGGGGATGCTGGACACCGTGCCGAGCTGCCCGTACCGTGCCAAGCACCCGGGGAAGCTCTGCCGCTCCTGACCCGACATGGTTGCTGCCGCCCGCGCCGCTCAGGGGCTTTTCCCCAACGCTGTCCCGAAGCATCTCCCTCCTCTTCCTCAGAGAAGGTGACAGCCCAAGCAGCCACCTCCTGCTCAGCTCTTGCTAGGGACCGCGGGAACACTCAATGCTCCAAAAAGATTTTCAGTTTACGTGCAACCTCTCACCGATGCCGAGAATAATCTATATCAGCACTGCAGCCTTTTCCCAGCTTGAGGGTGTCTTGAATTGATAATTATACTTAGTTACCGCTGGAACACGTCCTGGTGGCTGGTTGCTCCCAAACCACGTGTATCCCCGCTCCCTTCCATCCGGCTTCGCCATTGCTGGATGGAAGGCAGCTGGATGGAAATACCTCTGCAGGGTATGTCCCACTGGAGCTGCTCCTCCTGGTAGGGCTGGGAGGAGCAGGTCTGCTGAGTTTCAAAGCTGAGGCCGTGTTTTCCAACCGTAAAAGACAGCTGTGAGCCGGAGGCGGCAGTGACATCTCCCTTGGTGTCAGGTGGGGCAGTTACTTCATCTTCAACGACAGGTTTCTAATGCTTGGGATGGAAAACATTGCACGCGCACTGCAGGCGGGCTGGTGGGACGTTGAGCGGCGGCTGCGGTTGCTGTTGGCACGGAGGAGGCATGGCCGCTCTCGGCACGCTCTTGGCTCCAGCTCTGCCAGTGCCGTGCCGTGCCCACGCTGCTCCCAGCCCGCGCTCCCGGAGCTCGGCTATTTATAGCGCTGCTTCCTCCCGGTGCGTTTCTATGAGCCAGTTTCGTAGCTGTTGTCTAGCACACGCGGAGGACTGGGGAGATGCTTTGCGGGCTTCGGATCAGAAAAGCGACCAAAGTCCTCCCGGCTCGGCACGCATCTGGCTCTTGCTGTGCCGGTAAACGGCAGCGCTGCAACCCTGCGGCTGACTGCGCCTCGGCATCCTCGCGCCTCGGCAAGCCTGGAAAATCAGCCATGGGTGCCTTTTGCTGCTGGAGGAGAGCTGGTGCCGAGGGGGCGATGCTCGGGGCACAGGGGACGCGTGCCATCGTCCTGCCTCTGGCTGCGCAGCGATGCTGCTTGGCTCTGCGCTGCTCCGGAGGGTGCTCCCTCTATGGTGGATTTGAAAAGCTGATTGGAACCAGCTCACTCCACAGAGGTCTCCAGAAACAGCCCCTCGGGGGGGGACTGGCCCACCCCAGGTCTGTGCGCTGGTCTCTCTGGGTGCTGAGGACTCCCGTGTCCCCCAGGATGGCACCGAGCTCAAGCCGTCTTCGGGGATGCGTGGCACCAGGGCTGGCGTCCTCGCTGCTACGCTTTATCCCCCAGACATAGTCATTTGAAAGCTGGAGCTGCAAAAATTGCTGATTTCCCTCTTTTAGAAATGCTTTATTGATCCTGCTTGCTTATTAAGGGCAGGAATGTATCCTCCGCCTGCCATCCCGCTGCACAGCCTGTGATTTGTGGTATCCCACACAACAAACACCTATTTTTAGCTGAGCGTTCTTGGAAGGGGTTTCAGTACCTTGTTTATCGCAGGGAATTCTCTCGCTCGCAGGGTGCCTGGAGCTGCTTGCAGCACTCCAGCCTGCACAGGGGGGTGCTCGGGCAGAGGCAGAGCACGTGGCAAGGCCAGACCTGCGTGGATGGCCGTGTCCTGCTCTGACGGCCGCCGCATCCTAAACAAACGCAGCATCTCCCTCCTGGGAATCATCTTCCCGGGAGTTATGGCTGCAGATGTGTTATTTTGCTTTTTGACCTGCTTGCCTCCCAGGAAAAACTCCATTTCATTGATCAGGCCATTTCAAGCTCATTGCAGGGCTGCTAATGACCAAGCTGTAACAGCAATATTTTAACCTCTGCATTTTCTCCTAGTGTTCAGTGTCAGCATTATAAAGTACCACTTAAATATAAGCACTGGCAGTCAATTATTTTAATCTTTATTACATCTGAATGTACAGCGGCTACTCCCGAGCAAAAACACTGGTACTCAGCAGAGAGCGTTTGCCTGGGAAATGCCATCCCACCGCTTTGGGAAACTCCATCCCACCGCTCGCGCACATCAGCGGAGCTCACGGACACCCCCGGGGCTCATTTCTGAGGGCAGCCACAGCACGAACACCACCCCCGGCATCCTCCTCCTGACTTTGGAGGGGATCTATTCCTCCTACCTCCTCCTAGGTCCCCTATAAATTGGTCGCCATTTGCATGATTTCTACCCCTGTGCAGACAAGGTCTGGGATCAGCGCCTGCGGCACCCTCCTGCAGGTGAGGGACGGGTACGGGCAAAGCCGTGGGCTCACCCTGTGCCCCCAAAACTGCTTGGCCGGGGGCCGAGCGCCTCCCCACCACGACTCTGTGGGTGATGCCCCGCGTGTGGGGCCGTCGCACGAGCAGAAGGAGCTGCCCGCAAGCAAAACCAGCCCCGTCTCGTCACTGCTGCTTCCCCACCCTAATCCTCCAGCAAAAAAAAGAAGAGGTGCCTGGTTAAACGCTGGACGCACGAGTCTATTTTTAACGTGTGCATTAAATGAACAGGGAATGAGTTTGTCAAGTGGAGTTTGGGATGGGCAAGACGTCAAGGCAGTGGCGGTGCTTTGTGAAACCCAGCTGGTTCAGCCAGGGTCGGCGTTGGCTGGAGCCGGATTTTTCCCTTGTTTTGTGGGTTAGTCATAGGTTTGTTTATTTTTTTAGAGGTTTTTTTAAAAAAATGATTCGTCTGTTGCAATCACAGCAGACACATCATTTCACAGCCCTACATGGAAATCCAAGACCAAGGAACTATATTTAGCATACAAAATGTCTCCCCTAAATGTATTAACTTTGGAAGAGTAAATATTAAATACACTTTCATCACGTTAGAGGCGTTTATGCAGAAGTACAGCACCAGTGCTTTTAATGGTTAGGGGAAATTATGTTATACCAGTAGCACTTAATCAAACACAATAAAATGAGATCTTACTGCAATTCTTTCAGGATAAGTTGAAGGGAAATTAATTCAGTTTCACATCCGTCACTGATGATTTACTGACACTGGGGCATATTTGCCGCATTAGTATTTATGGTGGCACTTGCAATCCTTAGGCAAAACATATAGGGGATAGCCTAACATTTAGTTTGCAATTAAACCGAGCCGATTCTTCGCCTGCTCACTCCTGATCGAGGCATTCAGCACCGTCTGTGACCAGGGTACTATAGGCAAACCGCAAGCAGGCAACACAGGGAAACCCGATGTGCTATAAATGCCTATAAATACAGATTTTTTAACAGGATTGGCTTTTTGTAGCTTTATTGGGGAAGTATTTCTCAGGCTGGGCTGTAGGAGAAGGATGCGGTGCTGCTGGAGGAACCCCGGAGCCCCAGGGCTGGCTGTCCCTGCTGTCGGGCGCCTGGAAAACCAGCAGCAACCCTCACGGCTGGTGGCTCGGGGACCGGCGCCGGTGGCTCTCGCCTGGTGATGGTGACGGGCAGCGGGGTGCTGCCCAGGTTTGGGTACCCAGGGCTTGGGTCCTGTCCTCGTGGAGCTCCTCGCTGCACCTCGTTCCTGCAAGAGCCAGCTGGGTGGGTTAGAAGGTGCTTTTCTAAAAAGAAGGGTGCCAGGAACACGGAGCCAAGCTGTTGTCGGTGGGTTGGTTTCATTGTCATCTTGGTTATTGTCTCTAGTATGGACTCTCTGGGAAAGGAGGGATGTACAGAGGCGACACAGTCCTTTTAGATGCCCCAAATTTTCTTCTCTGTTCCTTTACTTCCAAGCATTTGGGTTCCATTTCCCATGCCCGTTCCCACAATACATCTAGCCAGACCACCCCAGCCATCTCTGGTCTAATACAGGGGCCAGAGGCTGGGCTGCATCTTCCCAGGAATTTGGCTCGCCCTCTCTTCCATGAAGCTCAGATATTTTGGAGACAAAATCCTTGCTGGTTTGTAAGGACATTGCCCCATGTTGTCCAGCATCAGACTCCCCAGCCCTGGCCGTGCTGGGTGTCATCCCCCCTTGGACATTTTGGGAGTATCCCAGGGCCATCGCCAGGGCTTGAGTGTAAATCAGGGGAGTCAAACCAAGGGGGTTTTCTCAAACCAGGAGCATGGCGGGCTGGCCTCGCTCCCTGCTTTATGAAATGGAACGCTTTAATATCTCCCTGCCTAGAACAGGTGAAAAACTTATTACAGAAGATGACTCTTGAACTGGCTCCAGACAGACGGGTTCATGCATGATGCTGCGGGCATCGCGTCTGCGCCGTGAGGCTCCGTGGACCAGCCAGGAGTTTTGAGTTCATCACTGGGTTGCCTCGGGCACTGCGAGCAATAACACAGCCCAGTAATAAAATCCTTAGTTTGCAATAAACTGATCCTTTGCCTTTTCATTTAAGAACAAAATATAAGGCCATGGTAGTTTAAAGGTGGATTTCCTTCTCTCCTTCCATCCCCCAGAAGATCCATCTCAGATGGACGGGTTTAGCACCGTCTTCTCTCTGCACTATGATGTCCCTAATGAATCACTTTGGTGATAAATTGAACAGAGTACGTCTATTAAGTAGCGGATTTTCCTTCAGCGGCTTGAGCACTTGGTCAATTTTACAGAAAAAAAAAAAACAAACCCCAACCCCAAAACGTGCCAGGAAATACCAAAAAGGTAAGACAAAAAAAGCCGATGGCCAACGATTCCCTGCTAATTGCCCGCCCAGATGAAGCGGCCGCGTGCTAATGGGTCCCCGTTGGCACCCAGCCCCGCCGGGTCGAGCATTTGCTGAAGCGAAGCGACGCCCGCGGCCTCCAGGCTGCCGGTGCGCGGGCAGGGAGAGGCGGGTCCCGTTGGAGCGGCAGTTTTTAAAGCTGTCCGGATGAGCCCTGCCTCTCCCGCCACGCTCGGCACGGGGAGGTGCGACGGCGGCACCTGCCCGCAACCCACGCCAGCAGGAGACCAGGCAGCGTGTTACACACAGTCATACGCTGCCGTGGTATTTTGGATTTCACAGCTCGCTTTTGCTCCCGTGAATAGCAGATGCAACGGCGTCTTTCCCCGCACGTTACGCCGGCTGCTGGCGCAAGGGGCTGCTCCTCCGGACCTCCCCAGCGGAGCCCCTCTGCTTGTTTTTGTTCCAAGCCTGCGAAACGAGATTGAAATCTCCAAGAGAAAGTTTTGTTACCTTGAATGACAGAAACTTTTCGGGCACTGGGGACTTTGTGAGCACCCTCTTGCTTGGGCTCTCCCCTCCAGCACTGACAAAGGTCTCCAGCCGCGCTCCCCGAGGGCTCGCTGAGGTCTGGCAATGGAAACGTAAATGGAAACGCAATGGAAATTGGGAAATTCGCTGTTCACGGGCAGACGGTGGCTGCATCGGCAAGGCCAGACCAGCTCTGCATCCCCAGGCACAGAGCCGCATCCCCTGGGATGCTCCAGCGGGCCCCTCTGGTGCCCAGGTCAATGTGCTCTGGGGGACCTTGCTCACTACACCAACACAGCGGCACACAGAAAACACTGCTTTATTGACTGCATTTGCCAACACATTGAGGAATGCAAAGGGGTTTTTTCATAAGCAATGGGCCATGGTCCCAATGTGTATTAAAGCATACACTGTATCTAAACAGGATGAAAATAATGGCAGACAGAGCTATTCCAAGGCAACACAAATAGCATGCATAATACAGTCTCACACAGAACGAGTTTGATAACATTATATTGCTTTAAGGATTAACTAACATGGAAAATGTACAAAAAGGAGAAATAGGTTTTTGCATTAATGAAAAATACATTTTTTCTCTACAAAGGAATTTCTAATACAAGAAAATAAATATTGCAACATAAGCCAAAAATAATTTAAAATTGCTCTTTTCAATATATTTTCAATATTTCTCTTTTATATTAACAAATGGCACATCACGTTCTTTGAAACAAAGAAAACAGAAGGGTTTCTCCTCCTGCGACATTCGTATCATTTCCTGTAACTGATGTGAAGTGGGTCTGTTCTGTATGTGGAATGGCGCAAACTGCGGGGGGATTGCCTTGAAGAACAACCAAACCTCGCGCCCTGCCCTGCAGCATCCTCCTCCCGCTGGCGGCTGCTCCCACATCCCGCCCTCGCCGCCCGGCTCCGTTCTGCACCCCCACCTTGGGGCGAGCTCCGTGGGACAGCAGGCATCCAAACCCCATAAAATAGGCGCATGCAAAAAGGAAAAAAAAAAAAAATTAAAAAAAAAAAAATAGAAAAAAAAAATTTAAGATGCGGTTGTGGGGAAAATGGGTGTGTGGAATCGGAGCTGTCCTCGGGAAAGTCCCGCAGTCGTCAGGGCTGGGGTTGATGCTGGGGCTGTGCTTCGTGATCAGGGCACGATGCTATTTGCCTCCCCATCTCAACTACAACGGCTGCTGCTCCTCCAAGGAAACGGGTGCTCTGGCAGTGCAAATGTCGATTCCTGCAGTTTATACATCTTAAAAGACATTTCTCTACTAAAATAAACCCTTTTCTTTCTTTCTATTCATTTCAAAATACATTTACAGTAACATCAAAAATATTTCCCTTGTGCATTTTCTCTCCTGAGCACCAGGCTCCCCTGCTCGGAGGCGGTGGCAGGGATGCTCCGGGCAGGGGACGCGCCCCAGCCGTCCTGCTGCGCCCCGGCCCTCGCTCAGCCCCGCGGCTCACGGGAGCCCCTCGTCTCCTCTTCATGCCCCCCCAGCCCAGTCTTCTCCCGCCGTCTGACGTGCCCCCCAACCGCCTGTAGCCTTCCCCACCTAAACGCGCCGCCTCCCGATGGCAAAATGCGACGCCTGATGTTCTGGGAGCGTTTGAAGCCGTTTTATTGCCTGCTGCTGGCAGCGCCGGGTTGGTTGTTCTTTAAAGTCTCCCCCTTTTTGCTTTCCTGTACTGAGAAGACAAGTAGTGCAGAAGCTGATGAATGGAGCTGTGTACAGTGAAATTTGTGGATTGCTTTTTTGTTTTTAACCATAATTGAGTGAAGCACACGGAAGCAAGATTCATTAAAAGGCAGCATATTGATTATTGTTATGACTCTTATACTAGGATACTGTAGCTAAAGCTAGCAAGCCTGATAAGATAAACTAAGTCCTATTTACTGTATTTAACATTATCTGAACATACTGAGCCTTAATTAATGAGCAGATTTTCATTTCCAACCTCAATGGATTATGCTAATTTATAACAAAGGTGGTTCCCGTTTGGTTGATTTTTCTGTTGGCTTTTTTTTATGTTTTTCCTGCTAACAACTGGTGTAGCGTTTTTTTCCCATCTGAGGAAGATTCCTCCCCAGGCACGGGCAGTCTCAGCCAGGTTAGTGCTGGGCTTAGCCAGGGCTGGGTGCAGGCGCTCGGCATCCCGCCCGAAGCCCCCGCCGCTCGCCATGCCTGGGATGAGCTAGGCTGTCATCGCTTATCTCTGCTGCAATTTTATCAATAGTAAGGACTTTGGAAGGCTGATAAAGATGATCTACTCTAAAACATCAATTGAAGGAGTCTCAGAGTTTCAAAAGAAAGCTCACAGTGGAATGAGCAAAAAGCATCGGAAATCAAAACGGCGGGATGCGGTCTCGGAGCAGCAGCATCCCTCGGAGCAAGCTTGGAACCTAACGCCGCAGCAGTGTGTTATGAGTGTGTCTTTAGTCCTTTGTTGCTAAATAACTTCCAATTTTTTTCATAATGACAAGTTTCCGGTTTCTGGCTGTGCTGCTTGACTGTCAAAATATTCTTTGGCATCCACAAAATTATTTGACTGATCGGTTTGACAATTGCAAGGTTCTTTTGTTTAGTGATGGGTTTAACCGGTTGCAGAAGTGTCCCAGGTTTGTTTTTTTTTTTTTTTTTTGGTTTTTTTTTTAAAAATTTTTTATTTTTAAAAAACAACAACAACAAAAGTTTCAGTGAATTCCTTTTTTTTTTTTTTTTTTTGTTCCCTGAGCTCACACTGGGGTCACTCCAATAAAACACGTAGCACGACTTAACTGTGACCTTTGAAGCCAAAACCGAAGTAATGGTGCAATTAAGTGCAAACATGGAAATTCGCCTGACTTGTAGGTAACATGGGCTTTTAAACAACATTTAAGGCTTATTGGGGACATTTTATGCATTAAATTATTGTAATATTTATAATGTCAGCTTCTGTGAATCACCCTCCCACAACGAGTCAACAGCTTGTAACCAGGATTTAAGGAAATTAAAAAAA